>JAANYP010000646.1:119226-181229 GCA_020465985.1 Centrapalus pauciflorus | reverse complement strand
GCAGATCCGTCGACTTCTCGTGTCGAACTTTCAAAGGAACATGAGACGCTAACTCAATTCTTTGCTAAACCAGGAGTACTTGAAGAGGTTGAAGATAAAATTAGGAAAGCAGAGGAAGATTCAGCCACCAGGAGAATGCACATGAAGTCAAGTGAGGTTACATCATCAGAATTTCATACCCCGAGTTTCTCTCTTGGTCTTTCACAAGAACTTCCGAGTGAACCCGTCAACGTTGTGAGAGCTCAATTGCAATCAACTGGTACAAACATATCGCTCTATAATACTAACTCAATCCTGTTAACCCATTAGATTATTTATATACTTGTATTAATTAGAAAATGTCTTACATAAATAGATATTGAAAGAATTGGTACCGAAGTTGATACAAGACTTGATGTGGGACACGCTACCCCAGCGGCAGATAGGGCCCAAACCTCTACAAGTTCGGCTCGTATGTTTTAAAAATGTGTTTTGACGTTTCTTATATTTAAATCACCACGTTTACATAGATATTTTGGGTGATATTATCTTTTGAAAAACAATAGATTTTCTTAAAAAGTTTGTTACTATGTAAAGTAAGGTTATGTATTTAAGTATTATATATATTGTTAAAACGTGTTTTGCTTGATATTGTGTACCCCATCCTATTATATTTGTTAAATATTATTTATTACTATCATCATATATCATTGACAGTTGTCATTAATATAATTGAACATGTCCAGTAACATCATATTATGAAAAAACATGATTACATGATGATGTGCACAATTGTTTATACTTGAATATTTCTTATTTTCACATCAATATTTGTTTACAAAATTCACACACGATAAATACAGTGAAATCCACAGGTAAAGAAGTACAAATCTTATCGCCAGTCCCAATAACGTCCGTAAAACCGTTGCCAGGCATAGCCAATTAAAATCACATTTTTGTGTACTTGTATTAATGATATTCTTTCTTTATAGATTTTTTAACGACCAAAACTATGTAATAATGTCTTGAACCATTTAATTCTATCCGATTCAAAACAAGGATAAAGGTGTCAAGTTTATACTTGCAGATAAACAAAGCACCCAAATGATTACTCCGACTTCTGCCCGTCATAGGATTGTTAGTAGGACACAAAGGGAAAGATCAATAGCGCCTACTTTGAAGTCTCCGTACGTTAATCGTGAAGTAAACATTTCCAAACCACTTGATATGACAGAAGTAAAGCTGGCGGATACGATCTTTGCACTCAGAAAAAAACCATGGTACTGTATTATTGTTTAAATGTCTGAGTTTATTGAACACATACACGTGCACCAGGACACCACATAATTACTAATATCAGCGTTTGCAGGCATTTCCTGTTCCAAGCCAGTGATGCAATCAAGTTTCAACGCGTAACTTTTGAATCAATGATGCCTGGATGCTATTTGGAACAATCAGTGATTGATGTTTGGACGGTGATATTAAATAAAGATGAAGAATACAGAAGCCCTTCGTCACCATTCCGTCTATTCCTTGATAGTAACATACTGGTATATTTTATATATCATTCATTAATATTATACCTTATATTCAGTTTTGTAATATTGTTTAAGTATCCAGTTTGACAAGTTCATTTTGTTTCTTGCTGCTACAATGCAACAGCAAGACAGAAAGTTTAGTATGTGCAATTGAGTCCACTTTTAAAACAACGCATGTTACTACTGAACATGTTTGAAAAATAAAATGTTCACTACTCTAATTGGTATTCACTGCACATGTAGAAAAGCAACAAATGTTCACTGCTGCACATATCTTCTGCTGCACATGTGCAGTACTACATGTGCAGTAACTGCACATCTCAGCATGATGAAATCAAACATAAATTGAACATGTTCAAAATGTAACGCGCTTACTACTGAACAGGTTCATATCATAGAATTTTCACGGCTTGTATATTTCCGCTGCACGTGTACAAAAAACACAATTTCCACTCTTTCATGTGTCTTTAATTGAATTTATGCAGTAATAAACATGTGCAAGAACTTCACATTTCAGCATGAAGAATTCAAACCTATATTGAACATATTCATTTTGATTTCATCTTTACTTTTAACTTTAACATGTGATTATGCCTTAATGTAATGTCAAAACAGCCTGAAGACTTGCTTAAAGGCAAAATCACCATTCAACAAGCATATGTAGAATTCATGCAGAACATTCAGGATTGTCTGAAATCCTACTTTAACTTTTGGGACATGAAAGCCGTTGATATGGTACAATTTATGTTCGAATACAGACAACTAATTTTTATTTTAAATTACCTATAAAATATTAATGTCTGATACTACTTTTAATTCATTGCCAGGTGTTTTTCCCCGTTATTACCGACAGCCTTCAATTCGTTTGTTGCTTTAACCTCAAAGCAAACGCATATCAAATTCTAGATCACATAAGGTCCGAACTACCGTTAGATATACACTACCGTGGAATACCGAACTTATTGGTAATATACACTATATCCATATACTTGAATTAAAAACTCAAAATTATAAATATCATGTTATATGTTAATCTATATTACATCTTACTAATGAAATGTCATAATCATTAATCAGCAAACACTTTTTGCTCGGTATCTCGAGGACTGGGAACATCCTAAAGCTAAATCAGTCAAAGTTATGAATGCATATCTGTTACGGCCTATATGGATGACAAACTCATACGAGAGAGAAGGTTTGGTTTTTATGATGCGCCATCTTGAGACGTTCAAAGGTTCAACAGTTAGAGAATGGAATTCCGGACCACGTCTGGCCAGGACATTGAATGACTTACGAGTACGTTATCTTGCTAAGATCCTGTTGCACACCATGAACAAAAGAAGAGATGATGTCTTGGAGGAAGCTAATTACCATGATATGTTGAAAAAGTCGGAGAAAGAACGTTTAAAAAGAGTTGCCGAGCTAACGAAACATGAGCGTATGGATGCGAACAAGAAGTTGATGGTCAAAATATAGATTGATGATTTATTACGTAACATCAAACGGATATGTTTTATTTATTGGTGTTTTTGTTTAGATTTAGATATTGCAGATTTGTCATTGGTTGAATGACGACATTTGAACGTGTTGATAGCATATCATTTTAATGCACAACTTTAATATATTATATATCCGTTTTTAGAAAACTAGTCATGTTTCTCTATTTTTTGCACATGTTCCGTAACTAATTATTTCCATATTTAAAATAAAGTATTTTTTTTTTAAAATTATTTCCCATTATAGTTCTGTCGTTTCATAGTTTAACGCACATGTTCAACATATTCTATAGTCTTTTTTTTAAAGTAGTCCTAATTAGAATATAACTTGCACATGTTCAAAAGATTCTATAATCCTTTATAATAAGTTAATCCTAATTTACTTGTACGATGCACATGTTCATAAACGTATATTTATTTATATATTTTCAATGTACGTGAGCAATGTACACTTATCAAGTTTACATCAATTTTCAGATTTGTATTATATCTCAGGTTTTCTAAATAAGTACATATTCAATGCACAAACTGAACATTCTCACGAAGCATAAACAAATCTAAATTTGAAAAACTAAACATAAAAAATATTTGGGTATACAAGTTGGACAATTCAAAATAAAACATTAAAAATATACTAATATAAAACCTAATCGTTCAATTACACATAAACTTGCCGTTAAAATCAAACATCTTTACGAAAATCTCAAATCATTAGCTCATATTGTAGCGAAAGGAAAAAAACAAACAAAATTAATTAGTCACTTCTTCATCGGACAATTCCTTGAATCATGGTATGATGCCTCATTGCACATCTTACACACTCTCTTTTGTTTTGATGCATTGTTGACCGCCTTTTCACGCTCTCCGACCAGTCTCTTGTGTTTTCCACACCCCTTGTTTCGTATGCCTGTTGGAACTAGTACATTAATTTCAGATGGTTGAGCAGTTCCAATAACGCTTTCTAGCACAGACGTTTTATTTGAAGGCTGATTTCCAGGGTTAAGCTCTAATTTTTTAACTGTATCATCCCATGCATCGCTTAACATTTGTAACTTATCTGGATCGTTTCCAATACGATAAACCAAAGATCTTATCGACAAAGACATTCGCATCATGATTTTCTCAGCTGCATTTTGCCTTTGACATGTTTGGTCAATTTTTGACAACGGAAAATGAAAGGCATTCCTTGTCCAACGTGTGAGTATGTACTTTTCAGGAACATCAGAAATCCCAAATGCCTTAAACACATAATAGATGTGTCTACAAAGTATGCCAATTCGCTCAAACAACTTGCATGTACACATTATTTCGCTGTCCAGTGGATTGTACAACACCTGCAAGATAGATTATTTTCACATATGAGTTTTAAACTTCCTTTACAGTGTATTTTTCGAAAATTTATTGTAATTACTACACCTTGTGGGTACCATCGTGTTCAGAGTCTTGAACAATGCAAACATTTGTATCGCCCTCCTTCACAATGCTTGTAGAAGTACAAGTAAACGCAGACGCAACGATCTCACTTTGGACGGATGTAAATATTTCATTTGTATACACATCGAGTGCTGTTTTTTCAACCATTAACGGCGTCTTAAATTTTGGCCTCCTTTCTCGACAACTAAATTCCAGTGTACGCTGATTATCACGCTGTTTGAACATGGCAGAATCATACCTAGTCATGAACTCCACAAGCGTTGAACCACCCGTTACAAAATGCCCAAAGAAGTTGTTGTCACTCTCCGACATTGACGTTGTCCGCATCAGTCCAGCCAAAATAACATCATTGAAGAACGTCGGAATCCATTGATTTCTGATGTTGAACATGTCATTCATCCACTTATCTTGATCAAGTCCCTAATCTTTTATCATGCTCCTCCATTGTTTTTCGAATTCTGATTCACTAGATAAAGAAGTCCAAACAATACCGTTGAATCGATCTCTGAATTCACTATCGTTGCTCAGCGAATGTCCCAACTGTTAAACAGTAAACAAAATCAATAACAATTATACTACACATTTACTAACAACAATGAATGTGAAACTAAACTTGGTTACCAAATGTATCCAACCTTGATTGGTATTTTTTGTGTTATATGCCACATGCAAAAACGATGTCTAGCTGTTTTGAACACTTGTTCTATTGCACCTTTCATGGACGGGTCTTGATCCGTAACCACAACAACAGGCTCTCGCCCGAAAGTCTTTAGAAATGTCTTTAGTAGCCAGACGTACGTAACAGTTTCCTCGTTAGCTAGAAGGCCAGCACCAAATGTCACACACCTCTTGTGATTGTTTTTGCCAATAAATGGAACAAAAACCATATTGTATCTGCTCAACAAAATATCAATCAGTTACAGCTAAAGATTATCCCTTAAAAGTTAATTAACAGGGGAGAAAGTGATGAAAGATACCTGTTTGTACGATACGTGGCATCAAACGATACTATGTCACCAAATGCATCATAATTATTCTTTCCTGTTTCATCTGCCCAGAACATCCCTAGTAGAGATCTATCGGCCGCACAAGTGTATTCAAAACTATAAATAAAATCAGACTTCTTAGCACTTTCCATTTTGTCAACAACCATTTGTGCATCGTTCTCGCCTATGAAACACTTAATGTCACGCGCAAAATTTTTGAAATCTGTTTTTGTTGCACCAGCTTTATCGTATCCTCCGGACATCTGAGAAACTATCTTGTGGGCGTTAACTGCACCTATATTGATATTCGACATATCATATATAAAACATTGTTTACCATAGTCTAGTTTCCTATTAGTGCGCATTAGATACCGATCCTCCTTTGGTACCATTAGGTGTTTGTGTTTCTCAACAAAAGCTTTCACTACATACCTACCCCTACTCAAATATCCAAATGTTATTTGAGCACAACATCCTATCCTACTTGATGGCCTACTACGCTTATTTGATTTCGATACTCCTTCATCAGTAGCGTATGTTCCATCACATGCTTTACCTGAACGGCTACATACAACCTTTTTTAGTGTTGTTGTCCCATCTCTTGCTCGTTTTTCTGTGGATCGTCGTGTTGTGAATCCCACAGATTTTGCATACTCCTCGTATGCAACTATAGCCTCTTCAAGACTATCGAAAATAATTCCGTGTACAGGCACATCCAGACATTCCCTTTTCGGTGTCCAATACGTATTACCACCAGGGGAATTTGTCTCTATTAATAAATTTTCGTCATCAGTTCTGTCTCTCTCATCTAAATCCAATGAACAAGTAATTTAGAATGCATCTAAATAAAAATCATAATTTAAAAACATATAAGTTAATGGAAAAAATGCAGCTTCAATTACCATTCACTTCATATTGGTCAATACTTGTTTCCAAATCCTCTTCAACAAGTGTTTTGATCGTCTACACCTTCAAAATATAAAAACGGAAGTCATCTACTATAGAATCAGACTATTGTACAAGTACATGCTAATGTGAGTAATAAATGACTTTTAATAATTGTCCAATTATTGCACAAGATAACACTTATCAGAACATTACAAACAATCAGTATGGATGCATTGCCAATTAACATGTTTACCTAATTCAAGTTCCGCATACATATATTTGCAACTTTCCAACAAAACACATCTTGGTTGTGTTTTAAACCATAGATGAACACTAACTGCACATGTTCAATATCCTCAAACAAGGTTTTATAATTCAATCCCCTTCCTGTTGAACTTGTGCAGTAGAAATAATTGCATTTTTTCAATACTAGACATGTATATCCCTAATTCACTTTATGCTCACATATATTTGCAAAATCCCAGCAAATACAAATGGTAATTGTGTTTTAATCCATAGATGAACAATAACTGCACATGTTCAAATTCCAGCTACCCCATGTTATTCAAAGTATTGCACAATACTATTTACTGCATATGTTCATAGTCTATCTCAAGATTTATATACTTTCACATGTTCAAAACCCTAAACAAGGTTTATAATGCAATCACTTTCCTGTTGAACTTATGCAGTAGAAATAATTGCATTTATTAAATACTAGACATGTATATCCCTAATTCTATTTATGCTGACATATATTTGCAAATTCCCAGCAATACACATGGAAATTGTGTTTTAATCCTTATATAAATACTAACTGCACATGTTCAAAATCATGATACCCCGAACAATATAAAGGTATTGCATAATGATATTTACTGCACATGTTCATAACATATCTCAAGATTTATTTAATTACACATGTTAAATGCAACACGTAACAAGACATTACACACGTTAGATATGTTATAAATCTACAATTCCAATTAAAGTGTTTTCCTAGTTCAACTTTTGCAAATATGTATGTTCAGAAAAATACTAATACACATGTTAATTGTGTTTTAATCCACAAATGAACACTAAATGCAAATGTTCATTCCTCAAACAAAGTTTATAATGTAATCCCGTTTTTGTTGAACTTGTGCAGTAGATATACTTGTATTTTTTCAATACCAGATATGTATACCCCTAATTCGGACTCTGCACACAAATATATGCAAAATTCCATCAATAATACATAGACAAACACTAACTGCACATGTTCAAAATAATGATACCACATGTTATTCAAAGTATTGAACAATGCTATTTAATGCACATGTTCATAGCCTATCTGAAGATTTATATAATTGCTCATTACACAACTTAAATGTGTTATAAGACTATAATTCGAATTAAAATGTTTTCCTATTTCAAGTTCTGCACATATGTAATTTCAAAATTACACTAATACATATGTTAATTGTTTTTTCCTGCAATATAGATGAAAACTAAATGCACATGTTCAAAACCCTCAAACAAGGTTTATGATGCATTCCCCTTCTCGATGAACTTGTGCATTAGGAATACTTTAATTTTTTTCAATACCATATACCTATATTTGCACTCAAATCGAGCCAAAAAATGACATAAAATGTCTGGACGTTATTTTTATGTATTCAATATCGTAATTGAACATGTTCAATTACACTGTCAAAATAGAACATGTGCAATAGGAATTGAACAGGCCCCTTCGACCTTCTTTCCTTACGATACACATATGCATGATGTTAAAAATCCAGCAAGAAACAAGAAAAAACATTGAAAAGATTGTTTATAACCAAACAAACCGTTGTTGCACAAGTCGTGATGAACATGTTCAGTCGGAATTATTGCAGGATCCAGTTGAGCATCCCTATTTGTCTCTCTATCCATCGATTGCACTCTGTTTTGGTTTAATCAGAAAGAAAAAAACAATCGACCAGAAGGGATGGAGAAGAAACGATCATGGAAGAGATTTATTAGGAAGAAACGGTCATGGAGGCTTTAGATACGTATCAGATTCCTTAAATTAAGGGATTTATAAAATCCATGATATTTATCCTTAATTTAGAATAAATCAAAATTGTCTATAATACCCTTTTGCATTTGTAACCAAACACTACCGGACTCCGGTTCCCCAGTCTAACTTGGTACCCCATGGATCCCGACCCTATATATATATATATATATATATATATATATATATATATATATATATATATATATATATATATATATATATATATATATATATATATATATATATAGAGGGAGGTTCCATTGAGAACTTTTGTGCACCGAGGCACAAAAGAACCACAACTATCCGTAAGATCAAAAAAAATGAATGGTATAGATCAGGTGGCAAAGGTGTAAATAAGTAAAAAAGGGTGTGCATTTGTAGCACCTTATGAAAAACGCGAAGGGGCAATTTCGTAATTATGCACCCTGATTTAATAACCAAATCTATCGGAGGGGTAGTGTTGGTATTTTATGCAGCCTAAATTATGTAGAATATACATCCCGCGTGTTTATCTCCTTCCTTCTTCAGCAACCGTCCGCCAAACTTCTGCACACAACACAATCTCCTCCGGCAATCAAGGGATCCGTTCGCATCTCCCAAAAATTTTTGAAATCTCGCGGCTAATCGTAGTTAACATCAAATACCAGCAATGAAGACGCCAAAATACTCCAGCGCACCGAAGCATTTCGAGGTATGCACTTTTAGTTCGAAATTTTTTTTCTGTGGATAGTGGAGAGCCATAATCGGTTGCACATTATGATTATGGTGCAATGTTGTGTTAAATGGGTGTTTAAAATCGCTATTTTGTTAACGTTTCAAACTAGTTTTGAAGCCCTAAATCGCATGCATAGGGTCGATTTGAAGCACATTAAAGTTGGTGTTTATGAGCCGTAGTCGGTTGTACATTATGAATATGCTGCAGTGTTGTATGTAATGGGAGTTTAAATGGGCTAGTTTATTGACTCAATCGTTCTATTTTTTGAAGCCCTAATCGCATGCATAGTGTCCTGTTTGAAGCATTTTGGAAGCCGTAACCGAGATTTGTTCAATCTGTTTCTGTGTTTGAAGCAGGGCACAAAATGCATTACTTTGTTTATTCTATTTTTTACATTTGCCCCCATTTTAATTTTGTAAAAGAAAGTGGTGCACATTACATTGAATCGTTGATAAAGAGTCGTAGATTGTTTCATATTTGGTTGATTATGCAGGATTTGCTTTGATAATTGGTGTTTTGTATCGGGGTTGTGCATTAAGCACTTACTTTCCAGTACATAATAGTATGCAAGGTTATGATTATGTTAACATAGATGAGTTGCATAATTTTTAGTTTTGTGCACAATTTTGTGCATTATTTTTTAATGAAGTTGCGTAGATTAGGAGTTGTGTGTTATATGTGCAAATATTATGCTGAATCAACAGCTTGTTGATTATGATATGCATATGGTTTGGTTTTTTTTTTTTACAACAGATTGTGCATCATGAAGATTATCCTTTTAAAAGTATGTTATGCGTTTTCATTTTGCATACTGTTTTTTTATCCAAAACTTCCCAAGATGGTTTGTGGTCCGTAACTTGGTTTTCAAAGAATGTTGTCGTGGAAAATTTGGTGTATTATGTGTCATCTATTAATTGTGATATGCTAGTATATATGAAATTTGTCCTTTTTAAACCGTATGTTGGGTTCAAATCATTCTGATTTGCATAATACGTATTTATTATAATACTGTGCATTATGGTGATGGATTATTGTTCATGTTGTGATTTCAAATAATATGCTAATTTGGTTTTGCATATTGTTGTGTATCATGTGCATTGTGAAATTTAACGCCAAGTGCGTATGACGTGGGTCTCTGGTTCAATGCTTGTGCGATATGAAATTTATCGTTTTCAAACCGTATGCTGGTTTGATACTGCATACTATTTAGTGTTGTGTAATATATTCGGTTGTGTTACCCTACAAATGCAGACGCAAAATATTTTGGATGGTACAATTGAGTTCAGCGATATGTACAAGATTTTTTCCGCCAACGTCGGGCTATGCATTGTTGGTGACGTCACATTGAACACCGTCAAGAACTCGGATTTGGTAAGTGACATCATTTCATATCTTTTTCACTACAAAAATTCATATCACCCTAGCATATATACACAATTTTTCTGTGTGGTGCATCAGGTGTTTTTCCCTGTCATAAATCACTTCCACTTTTATCTGGTTTGTTTCGACATGAAGAAGGCAACGGCAACAATCTTGGACAACATTCATGCAGAAGTTTCCATTGAAGTAAAATACGGTGGAGTAATTGATATACTGGTAAGGATAATGTTGGAAATAGTTAATTCAATGCAAACTTAATTGTCGGAGAATTACGGTTTTTATGCATGCATGTGTTTGTGTTTTGTAGCAAAGGTTGTTTACAACATATCTGGATTCGTTAGGGCATCCGATGTGTGTACGTTTGGCTAGTGCCGTACCAACAAAGCCAATTTTGCCTTGGGGTGTGCAACAAGAGGTACGTAGATTGTGGGGTTTTTGTGATGCGACATATGGAGACGTACATGGGGAAACCAACAAGGGAGTGGGCTCATGGTCTCACGCTCAATGTTGATAAACAAGCGAGACAGATGCATAATCTAAGGCGACGTTACCTTACAAAAATATTGATGCATCCCATCAACAAGCAACGTGAAAATCTGATAAGGGAGTTCATGGAGTACGACCAGCTTTCAGATTATGATAAAGCAATGCTATCGACCATTGCGGATGAGACCAAAGAAGACCGTTTTGACAAGTACGTTTGATTGACGTAATTGGTCGGACAATTGTCACGATGCATGGACTACGTAGTGTGTTTTTATGAACATTCATTTGAGTAGAAGTCGATTTCGATTTTTAGATATATTGTTTGGAGTGGTTCTATGAACAATTTCTTATTCTTAGGTATAAAGTCAGTATGCTTCGTATGGGTTGTTATATTGAAGTTGCTCGTAATCATGAGTTTGGTTTTGGTTTTTTCGAATCTGGTATTTACAATGTTTATGTGTTTGTAAAATTGTTGTGGGACTTTAAATGCAACAATGCATGTAAAAGCATGCATGTAGAAGCATTGATTTTATAAAATGCATGAGAAGTATGTACAATAAAAAGAAACAAACGAAAATGAAAAAATTTGAAATTAAATTTGAAAAAATACAACATTGTTCTCAAAAAGCGCACGATTGAAAATGCATAGAAGATGCATTATTTTTAACTTAAATGCCAAGCTAAATGATAGTATAAATGCAATCAAATTCCAAGCTATATGTTAGTATTTTCAATCTAATTTTGTACAACACGCATATTATTTGTACATTATGCAACATTATTTGTACAACACGCATGTGCAGAAAAACTAGTAATTACCATGCAGTGTGATGAAAAAGAATATCCGAAGCGGGGAACTACCACTTCGAAACTGCTCTTCGTGCTTTTCAATCTAATTTTGTGCATATGTTATAGTTTTTATAAGAACTATATCAAATTGAACTTTTCAGAGTTTGAAGTACATCCAAACAAATGAATGACATTGGATGGTTTATGCATTCAAACATAAGTTGCATATATTTCATTAGACACTTTTGAGATGTAAATGTGCAACAACGATCCGTAAAAAATCGTTTGAGAAATGAATAACATTGGATGGTTACAGATAATTTAATAACAAGTATGTACAATAGAAACAAACAAATCAAAAAACACGTGAAATCGATATTCGAAAAAATGCATTACGAAAACCCTACATGTGTTTTTGATTGAAGTACATGCAAACAAATTCCATCCAAATTGAAAGAACACAATGCAATATCTAAACAAATCATGATCTATTCTGTTGCCTTCTTTGGGCAATTGCGTGAATCGTGTAGAGCAGCCTCACCACAAAATTTGCACATACGCTTCTTAACGCTTACTCTTGGTGGCAGCCTTTTCACCTTCACCAACCAACCTTTTTCTGTTACGGGACCCCTTGTTTCTGATTCCCGACGGTGCACGGATTGAAACCTCCACAGGTTGTGACGCTCCAAGAATCAGCTCAATGGCATCGTCCTTGGTGCATGGATTTTTGTCTTTGTTCTGTTGCGCAATGTCATCCCTAATTTGGTCCATCTTGTGTTTTACTGCACGTATTTCCTCGTCGTCTCTATCAACATAGGTAAGTATTTCCGCAAATGTGGATTTCAATTCACGGAGTAACCTTGATGTTGTCGCAGCCTTTGTGTGACTGTTTGTTATGCTGGTCAAGCGAGTGTGCACGGCATCTTTTGTCCATCTTTCTACAACATATCTTTTAGGTATTTCATCAACTCCAGACAATCTGAAAGCATATAAAATGTGTCGACATATAACTCCTACACGTTGAAATAGCTTGCATGTACATGATGCATAACGATCCTCCGGGTCAACAACAACCTGCATATATAGATTGGTTTGGTATCAATGTAAGTTAACACCATTTATATATGGACGTCAAAAAAATCAATTTTGTTCACGTACTCGGTATTCAATGTTGGTATCAACGTCAATCACAGTAGACGCGCGCATTCCATTGTTGGATTCGTTTACTCCTTCGGTTGACATGCATGACAGTGCGGATTTGTAGATCTCGTCTTGATATTCTAAAAATATTGCATTTGAGAACAATCGTGCTGCTTCCTTCTCTGACTTGAATTTTGTTTTAAGAGCAGGAACATTCTCTCTTGACTTTAAGTCAAGAGTACGTTGTGATTCACGTTGGTGGTCCATAGCAGTTTCAAACTGGTCGTAGAATTCAAATAGAGTTGAATCACCGTTTGTGAAACGTCCAAAAAATGAATTTTCACTCTCCGATCTTGAGGTGGTGCGCATCAAACCACCCAGCGGCAAGTCCGTATGAGAATGCTGGTATCCAATTCTCACGCATGTCAAACAAGTCACAAAACCAATTATGCTCTTCAAATGCATAGTCGTGCATCAATTGTTTCCAGCTGACTTCAAATTGACTATCATCGATTGTCTTGCTCCACACTATGCTATTAAAACGTCTTAGAAAAACCTCGTCATTGCACAGTCGAGATCCAATCTAGAAAATCAATATGCAATTTCATCACATGTATGCATGTCTATATACTATATTGTTCTAAAATACCTACTAACCACAGTATGCATCTAACCTTCTATTGTAGCTTACTTGTTATATGCCACATACAAAATCGATGTTTTGCGTGTTTAAATACGTCCGAAAACACCTGTATGACAGCAGGGTCCTGGTCAGTGAAAACAAATGTAGGCTCCTTACCAAAAGTCGTTAAAAATGCTTCCATGAGCCACTTGTACGAGTCTGCATTCTCCCTTGCCATTAAGCCCGCACCAAATGTAACACACTTATTATGATTATTTATCCCTGTGAATGATACAAAAACCATGTCGTGCCTGCAAAAAAAAAAAAAAAAAAAAAGAAAATACATGCCGAATGTTGTCAGTCACACTCCATGACACTATGCATGTTTCATAGTCAGTAATAATTATAAATGGTGAGAATTTAAATGCACAATAAATCAAAACGACACTCACTGGTTTGTTCGATATGTTGCATCGAATGAAATCACATCACCAAATGCCTCGTAGTTACATTTTGCCACGGAGTCCGCCCAAAAGACACCAGTTAAAACACCATCGGCGTTGCATGTGTAGTGCATCGAGAAACCACTGTCATCTTCGCTTCTCTTCTTTAGTTTGTCAATGAACATTTGCGCGTCATTCTCACCAATAAACAACCGTATATCCCTTCTAAAATTCTTAAAATCCACCTTTGTTGCACCAATGTCACCAAATGATCCCTTTACTTCCTTCATCAGGTTATGCACTCGACTCGGACCAATGTTCACATTACCAGCCTTGTGAATTAATGCTTTTTGTTCAAAGTCTAACTTACGTGCCGAAGTTAATAGATGTCTATCTTCGGGGTCCACAAAATCATGGTTGTGCCATGGAATAAAACGATACACTTTGTACCAATTGCCACTAACTAGGGAAAATCTAATTGATGCAGGACACCTACTATGCATTGATGATGTGCAACGTTTTTTGGCACTGTCTTGGTTGCGTATAGTGTTGTCACCAGCCTTGTTGCATACTAATACTTTTAGGGTTATTGTTCCATCGCGTTTGCGCTTTTGTGTTGACTTACGGGTAACAAACCCAGATGCTTCTGCATATTTTTCATATGATTTTATGGCTAGGTTTAGGGAATCGTATTTTAAGCCAAGATATGGGATATGGGTACCCGACAAGATAGGTTTACGATACATAGATCCCCCTGGGGAAACACATTCATTGCTGTCACAGCCCTCATTAAGAACAACGTCACCTACATAGTCATTTATGCATACTGCGTCAATATTTGTGCCTAGTGGGATTTACGAATACACACTTTAACATAGATTATATATGATACAGAATGCATTATTTAATTAAGTTACATACACCTGGTGGTTTACAATGATAATACTAACTGAAAAGTTCATATTGCTACAGTTGTTTCAGTTGTGCATACTGCATCGATATTTATGCCTACTGTGGTTTACAGACTATATGCTAGTTCATATTGCTACAGTTCAATCAGTTGTCCAAACTATGTGCATTAGTTTTTTCAATGAAATCTATCTTTTCCAGGCTATATGTTAGATGCTCAATTTATCATATGCACAAAAATGATCTTTTTCAAACTTTCTTTTCCAAACAATATGCTAATAAGAACTTGAGCAATACTAACTTTTCAGTGATTACATATAGTTGCATGTGTTTCATGAGGGATGGCCAGGGTATGATTACAAAAATGTAATCAAAACAGAAGGTATTTAAAACCAGAATATAGACTTTGCATAAGTTTCATAAGTTTCATGAGGGCTTCAAAAATAGAACGAATGTTGCATAAAAACGATATGTAATGTAAAAACAGAATGTTGCATAACAACAGAATGTTGCATAATCATGACTTTGCACACAACATAACAGTATATAAAAACATGTTGCATAAAAACAGAATTTCTGAATGTTTAATAAACATAAAAACAGAACTTCTGGCTAAAAACAGAACTTCTGTGACAAAATAGAATAAAAACTGAATGTTCTTTTGGATTTTTATTAATGCACTTACTCTCCTTTGGATCCTCCGTGTGTTCTTCGTTCACTGGACTCTGAAAAATCGATTCTTCAGGCTCTGTGGAGCTCGGTTGATTGCTAGACATTAAGGACTGATTGAGGATAAAACTGCCAGAACGTGCAGGACGGAAGTTCGATGCAGGATGCTGGTTCGATTCAGGAACGATGCAGGTTGAATGCAGGGTCTGGAAATGGCGGACACTGGCAGGGGAATGGGGGAGATCGATGCAGGATGCTGGTTCAGTTCAGGATTGATGCAGGTTGAATGCAGGTGCGGATACTAGCAGGGGAATGGGGGAGATCGATGGTGGGATTGAGATATGCCAAGTCAAAATGCTAACAAAATCCCATGATTATAGCACACTATCCATAATTCCATAATTAAGTTGTTTTATTTCAGGGAATATTAATGCAATTAAAAAAATCAGAAATAAATAAATGTAATATTTTAAAATTCCTACTATGCCCTCAATGCACCCTTGTTGGGATTTATGGTGCACGAAAGTTCTCACTGGTGCCCTGGTGCACAAAAGTGCTCAATCGAACCCCAATATATATATATATATATATATATATATATATATATATATATATATATATATATATATATAATAAAAGAGAATATCAAATGCATAGGTATCACTTTCACATTACACCATAAAAAATAAACACAACTTTTTATTTTTAAAATAAAAGATAAATCTGTTGAAGAGGCTGGACATAAACTGTCTATGTTGTTCTATCCTATTGAGCAGCTTGGACAAATTCTAAGTGTTCTGTTCTTTGTGAACAGTACCTGTTATAGGCTAAACAATTTATGGAATATGTTTCCAAGTCCTCATGTATTGTTTTAGACTACAAGATTAGTTTACAAAGTCGAAGACAAAGTGGAAAACAGAAGCTGCAAAAGTTGTCTACGCTATTCTGTTACATGAAGACAAAATGGATATCTGAAATGGGTGACAGATCATTTCTTATATCAAAATAGCCTTAACAGAAGATGAAAGGTTCAAAGTTGACGTTCATCTTTTGGTTAAAGCCTTCTACAACAGAGACAAAAAGGAAAAGACAAAGATTCTGCCATGTAGAGACAAGTCTGCTTTATCAGAATGTGCAGAAAAGTTGTTTTGTCTTTTTGGAAAGACATTCTACTATCTCCTTGTCCAATGAGGAAGCTTCACTGAGATTCTCAGTGAGAGTATAAAAGGAAGCTTCTAAGGAATGTGAGAAATTCATATCGTGCTTAGAAGTGTGTTCTCCATGCATGCAAGTCTGCTTGAATAAAATAGTAACGTGTGTTGGTGTCTATTTTACTAAACACATATTTTATAATAAAAATGGAACTAGTCCAAACTAAAACTAATAGACAATAGGCAAGTGTAACCTATCGTATAGTAGAATAGTTTGAGTAAGAACCGAGTATCGATCTCAGGGAAACGATGCAGAATGATGATAATAAGTCTTTGGTTACTAATTAATCATGGACAATAAGTAGTTGTATCTAAATAACTATTATAATGAAACAAATGAACTAGCTTAGACTATGAAGCAGAACAAACAAAAGCAGTGGACAATTTAGTGTCAAAACAATACATTCACTTAGAATCAATCCCCCTAGTCTCGATGATAGCATTTAAAGCCCGATATTGAATTTAACTCACGTGATTCTTAAGCCAATTAAACTTCCTGGTCAGGTTATTTAACTTTATGAATATTGGAAAGACACGTGAAGTTCTTCACTATATCCACCTCAAAACATGCAATTAAAACACAATCACCTTGATTATTGAAGTTATATGATTAAGAATTATCCAAGTTACACAAGATGGTTCATCTCAATGTAACTTCACTTGTAATGTCATAAACTTGAAAACCCCTAACAACTTCTTTTTACCGGTTCCGGTTTGAAGAAACGATTAACTGGTAAAACAATTAGTCGAAATAAATATCCAAAACAAAAGGCTTTCACCACAAATTGAATTGACTATCTATTGAATATTAATGAAATCTCAAGTTTCAACCAAACAAATGTAACCAAATAAACCAATGAAATCAAAAGAATGATTCAATCCAATAACGTTATCTTCTTAACTAGGGTTCAATCATCTAAGTAAATGCAAAAGAAAATCACCCCATGGTTAGGGTTACCATCGTCTCAATCATAATACCAACAAAAGATTTCATATGAAATTGAGAATCCAAACCAATGTTAGAATGATGAATAGAGAAGTTGAAATCGTGATATTCTTCAATTGTTCTTCACAAAAATCGTCTCTTGATGCTTGGAATCGTTTCTTCTTTTTGCGTTGCTCTTTTGCTTCTTTTTTCTCCAAGCCGCCGTCTCCTTTTCAATATCTAGGGTTTCCCTTTCCTTTACAAACTTCCCCCACATCCCTTTTCTTGCGTGCGCTCAAGGTCTGACTTCCATGGCCATGTTTTCCTTTATGCTTTTATCTTCAAATCCATGGCCATGGATTGTCTTTCATGTATTAGCGGGCATTCTCTTCAATTCCATGGCTTGTCTAAATTCCATGGCCATGGAATGTTCTTCTTTGTATCCAATAGTTTGATAGTTTATCAATAAATCTTGACATTGCATCATTCGTTTTCCTTGATTCGCAAATGTCCGCTACAAACCTTCGGAAACAAAATTATTTCATTTCAGTATCGAATTTGAAAGTTTAGCTATCAAAGCACACTTAAATGAGGGAGATATGCCAAGAAAAATATGTATAAAACCAACAACATCAAATATCCCCACACTTAAGCTTTGCTTGTCCTCAAGCAAAATCTCTCTAAAAGTAATTACCTCAATTGGCCTTCCTTTACAAAACAATAATTCTCTGAGACATTATCTTGAACGTATGACATTAATACTTTTGTAAGTAAAACAATCAAATGCAAACCAAACAGGAAGTTCACCTGATGCTAGATCATAGATATTTAGCATTCATGAAAGTCGCTCTTTGAATTAGACTACATAACCCAAAACACCTCACAATAGGATTCGCTCAAACACTCGAGTATTATCAGGGCTCTTTTCATAACAAATTCACTCAAACCATGTCGTGGAACATGCTACTATCATAAGCTTGATTGAGAATCAAATCTCCACCACTAAACATGAGAATGAGGCAAAATGAAGGTCTTTCAAAGGGTTGTAACGGGGCTAGGGGAAAAGGTAGGGTACAAAGGATAAACGGTGTGAAATAGTCCTAAATCCGACACTTTAAAGCACGAGTTGTTAGCTAAAGAAAAACTTAATCACAACTTGACCAATTACAATAGAAAGAACTCTAAAAAAGGAATAAATACAAAGGAGAAACAAAGATAAAACTATACCCTTTTTTTTCTTTTTTTTTTTCTTTTTTTTTCTTTTTTTTTCACTTTTTTCACTTTTTTCTTTTTTGCTTTTTTTTTTTTCTTTTGACTATGAACTTGAGAATCTAAATACTAAACATAATTACATAAAACTCAAAAACTAAAAGAAAATAAAATTTTAACTAAACAGCTGGAATTTAGATCGGATTAAGACTAAAGGTGACGAGAGCCAAACGGATTGAAAAAGTTAACAGCATGGGTTATAACTGAAGCGAAAAGTTTTAAGCTCAAAAGGGGTAACTAAAGGAAAAACACACACATCATTTTGCATGCTTAGAAGGTGGGAAAAATGAAACGGTAACTAAATGGCTCAATCCTAATTTGCCTTCATTATACATGCAACATTCTCAGTAATGTGGTCTCGAAATGCATTACATAAGCAAGTTCTGAAGTAAACAAGTACCACCGACACACTCAACAAAAGAAAACACAAGCATTAAAAATGAATGCTATTCTTGGCTCAAATCCTCACGAATGAGATAGGCTAAAATGTGCAAGGGTCATGCAAACATATCCAAGAACCAAATCCATGAAGTAACAATCTTGCCTAAATCATGCAAATCTACTCAATTAAGTTTACATTCTCATGAAGTACTTAGGCAAGCAATAACACCAATGCTCTCGAAAGTGTAAAGAGAACGCCACAAAAATAAGACTTTTAGGCCAAATTGAGAATAGTTACATCACATATAGAAAAATTTCACCATTAAACAAAACATGCTTAAATGGTCATACCCCTTCCCCACACTTAGAATTGGACATTGTCCTCAATGTTCAAAAGATAGTAAGGTGTAGTGGTGGAAGTGTAAGCAAAAGGGATGAACAGAAGGACTCCCCTGAAGTATGGAACGTGGACTGACATGAGCACCAAGAAGTATGCACAATAAGCCTCTCGTATGTCCACTAGCACCTTTTAGGGGTCGAGAAGATGATGCTTCATGGCTACGTGTGGCATTTTTCGTTCTTTCCATATCTGCATCATTTACAAAAATAAGACAATTAGGACCCAAACCCACACTACCAACGGGAAAGCATGTTACCAAATCAACCAGAGTATCTCAAAACCAGAATTAATTCAACAGCTCCAAGTCCAGAATCCATAAACAACCCAAACATATGTTCTGGAAATGATGTGGACTCTTAAAAGGATTAGAAGATAGCCAATTGAGTCTCAAACCGAACCAACATCAGAATCATGTATATACTCCACTCAAGCAAGAACAATGCACAGTCACCAGCAATATGAATCGACCAAGTAATCAATTAAGCACATAAGCATTGATGAGGTACCCCCAAAATCAGACTAATCAACCTTAAGAATCAATGGGTACCGACAATACTAGTAATAACACATATTAAGAGCTGATAATCATCCATAGAGGCAATCACATTATCGAAATCACATAAAATAAAACTCAAATAAGCCCCAACAGTTAAACCAAACCTCCATGAAATCGAACTAAGCAACAATTCAATCAAGGTATCAATTGTACTGGTGAAATCCAATTTGGATCGCAAGAAATCATAAGCAAAACATCACCATCAATTGCACAGCCCCAAAAAAAAAATCATAATACACAGATTAAAGAACAAGGTATTTGCACCTGATTGATGGAGAATGGGAAGGGGGAAGAACCAGAAGGGGAAGCGAAGGAGATGCAAATGAGGAAGAAGGAGGCGACGGGGAACGAGAATGGGAAGAACCGCTGCTTTGAAACCTAATCCATGGTCATGGATTTCGGTTTCTCCCTAGACAATCCATGCGCCGCTTAGAAATCTAATCCATGGCCATGTTTTCTTTTTCTTTTATCGTCGCTTCCGTGACAATCTAAAAATCCATGGCCATTTTTTTTAACCCTAGCCGCTTAAAAAAAAAGGGACCATGTTTTTTAAGAATACATGGCCATGGAAGTCACTGGAAGTTTACAATATTGAGGAGACCATGGATTTAGAATTCCATGGCCGTAAAACTCCCTGTTTAAATCTTCAAATATATAGCCATTGATTCTAAATAAACATGACCATGGATTCCTTTCTTCTTTTATTCTCCAACAGATTGAAAACCAAAATAAAATTAATTACAAAAATCCTAATAAAAAAACAAACAAAACAAATAAAAAAAATCGAAAACATATTCAATCTACGGGTTGCCTCCCGAAAGCGCTTGTTTATAAGGTCTCTAGCTTGACCTTATTCCACTCATTTTTATTTTCAAAGGGTTGAAAAGGATGTAAGACTTACCTTTGGATGAAGTACAAAAAATGGACTTTGACGAATTAAGTTTGCACTCCTTACCCTTCATGCTTCCATTAATGCATGTATGTTCATGTTTTAATCTTATTGAACTACGTTTACCATCTTTAATGACATCACGACCTTTTGGTCCTTTCCTTCGTTTTCGAGTACGCCTATTTTGTTTTCCTTTCATGGGTGGCTTCGAGCTATCCTCCCCACTCTGTTGATTTGAGCAAATTATTGCAACACTCCCTACCTGCATATCCATAACATCCACCAAACGATTAGTACATTCAGAATCAGATGATGATTTCATAGAATTAACAATAGCATATGAGTTTCCATCAAATAAATTAAAGTCAACTCCCTCATCATCAACAAGGGTAGACTCGTTGACTCCCAAAAGTCTTGCAAGCTCTTCTAAATCCTTTTCGGGATTGAAGTCATCTTCATCACATTGTTGATCGTCAAATACAAGACTTGTGAGGTATCTTGTGAGATTGAGGAATGTACTTGGCCGGTTGTTGTCTCTGATGTATTGGTGATCGGTTGTACAAGTTGAAAAGTCTCATCATAAACAGTCTCAACATCTTCGTCCGAATCACTAACATCATATGTATATATGTGAGTATTCCCCTCAACTTGTATCTCCTCCTCTCGTATATCTGAACTACAAGAAGGTCCTTCGGCAATCAATTCGACCAATTCTACCATTTGGCATTCGAGATTCTCAATTATAGATTGTTGATCACGAAGACACGTATCAATTTGGCTTTGTCTTGCCTCTTGACTCGCAATATGATTCATCATTAGTTCAGTGAAGCTCATACTTATCTCAGGTTCATCTTGGGAAGGAGTGTAGCAAGAATATTGAATATCATGACTCTGGAAATTTTGAATGTTAGGTTGGTATGGGGTTTGATATTCGAGCTGATGATGGTTTTTGGAAGAGAGTAGATTGAGCAAGTAATCACAACAATCGTCATAGGAGGATTGAGAGGTCTCAGGCATGTAAGCACCTAAACAATGGCTAAAATGAGGATCTTCATACGACAACATACCATGTTCTTCATAATTGATCTCCCCCTGACAATAACTTGTTTCGTAGCCATATTCATACATCTCAAATCCATTATACATTCTGCACAAAAAAATAAAAAGCAAAACAAAGCAGAAGAGAAGAAAAAAAAAAACAAAAAGAGAAAATAAACTCGATAAACCGAAAAGAAAATGAACCAAGGATTCAATGCAACTGCAAAGATTCCCCAAACTTAATTTGTTTAACTAAAATAAAATAAGATAAAAAAAAACTAAAAATTAAACAACAACTTTCCTAAAACAAAATCTAAAGAAAGGAGTTAATTAATCTAGCAACTTCAGACCGTTCTCAAAATCACCGTTTCCCCGGCAACGGCGCCAAAAACTTGGTGTCTATTTTACTAAACACATATTTTATAATAAAAATGGAACTAGTCCAAACTAAAACTAATAGACAATAGGCAAGTGTAACCTATCGTATAGTAGAATAGTTTGAGTAAGAACCGAGTATCGATCTCAGGGAAACGATGCAGAATGATGATAATAAGTCTTTGGTTACTAATTAATCATGGACAATAAGTAGTTGTATCTAAATAAATATTATAATGAAACAAATGAACTAGCTTAGACTATGAAGCAGAACAAACAAAAGCAGTGGACAATTTAGTGTCAAAACAATACATTCACTTAGAATTAATCCCCCTAGTCTCGATGATAGCATTTAAAGCCCGATATTGAATTTAACTCACGTGATTCTTAAGCCAATTAAACTTCCTGGTCAGGTTATTTAACTTTATGAATATTGGAAAGACACGTGAAGTTCTTCACTATATCCACCTCAAAACATGCAATTAAAACACAATCACCTTGATTATTGAAGTTATATGATTAAGAATTATCCAAGTTACACAAGATGGTTCATCTCAATGTAACTTCACTTGTAATGTCATAAACTTGAAAACCCCTAACAACTTCTTTTTACCGGTTCCGGTTTGAAGAAATGATTAACTGGTAAAACAATTAGTCGAAATAAATATCCAAAACAAAAGGCTTTCGCCACAAATTGAATTGACTATCTATTGAATATTAATGAAATCTCAAGTTTTAACCAAACAAATGTAACCAAATAAACCAATGAAATCAAAAGAATGATTCAATCCAATAACGTTATCATCTTAACTAGGGTTCAATCATCTAAGTAAATGCAAAAGAAAATCACCCCATGGTTAGGGTTACCATCGTCTCAATCATAATACCAACAAAAGATTTCATATGAAATTGAGAATCCAAACCAATGTTAGAATGATGAATAGAGAAGTTGAAATCGTGATATTCTTCAATTGTTCTTCACAAAAATCGTCTCTTGATGCTTGGAATCGTTTCTTCTTTTTGCGTTGCTCTTTTGCTTCTTTTTTCTCCAAGCCGCCGTCTCCTTTTCAATATCTAGGGTTTCCCTTTCCTTTACAAACTTCCCCCACATCCCTTTTCTTGCGTGCGCTCAAGGTCTGACTTCCATGGCCATGTTTTCCTTTATGCTTTTATCTTCAAATCCATGGCCATGGATTGTCTTTCATGTATTAGCGGGCATTCTCTTCAAATCCATGGCTTGTCTAAATTCCATGGCCATGGAATGTTCTTCTTTGTATCCAATAGTTTGATAGTTTATCAATAAATCTTGACATTGCATCATTCGTTTTCCTTGATTCGCAAATGTCCGCTACAAACCTTCGGAAACAAAATTATTTCATTTCAGTATCGAATTCGAAAGTTTAGCTATCAAAGCACACTTAAATGAGGGAGATATGCCAAGAAAATATGTATAAAATCAACAACATCATGTGTCCAAGTTGTTCTTATTCAAGCTGTCCATCTGTGTCTTGTAAACAGTGAGTTTATCTTAGTGAGTGTATTCATTGTATCTAGTCTGAGTGTGTCTTGGATTAGTTAAAAATCTGTTGTATCTGTCATCTCAGCTTGAACCATTCCGCGGTTCAAGCTTGTTTGTAATTAACACTTGTTAATAATATACACAAACATTGAGAAAAGAGTGTTGAGTTTTAATTTGATGTATTCACCCCCCTCTCTACAGCTTAGAACAATACACTAGGGAAACCTTTTTGGGACCTACAACTGGTATCAAAGCAGATAGAGTGTGTGTTAACTCTAAATCTCTCATTCTCCCTATTTTCACATGGACAACAATGGTGCCAGTTCCTCCTCCTACTATGATAATGGTTCAATGGCCAAACCCCCAAGCAATCATCAGAACTTCTCTGGTCGGAAGAATGGTGCTCTACTTAGAGAATCTGGATGTACAACTGCCAGAGATAATAATGGAAGGTCCCTATGTGTCAACCTTTGTTACTACTATCACTCCTGCTGCTGAAAGAGCTGCCCCTGAGATCAGAACCTTTGAAAAGGCAAAAGCTCAATGGTCTGATGAAGATAAAAGGCTGGTTGCTCTTGATGCAAAGGCCAGGAACAACCTGGTTATTTCTCTTCCTGATGATGTGTTCAAACAGGTTGAGAAAATGAAGACTGCAAAGGAGATGTGAGATACTTTGTGTACCATCTATGATGGTCCCACTATCACACTGGATAACAGGATCAACAATCTTGTTAGACAGTATGAACTCTTCTTTGCAAAGCCAAAGGAGTCTCTCACTGAAACCTATATCAGATTCACTGCTCTAATCAATGATCTCAAAGCTGTTGGGATCACCAAGGACAACTTGACTCAGGTAAACAAGTTCTTGGACATTCTGCCTGAAGAATGGAATTATTTTTCTACTATCTTAAGAAACTCATGCACCATCAAAAGTATGGATCTTGTAAATCTGTATGGATCCTTACTAAATGATGAGCAGTCAAGGCAATAGAAAAGAAATGCCTTGGAGATGTCCAAAAGAGGTGTTGCCTTAGTGGCCAGCGTGAGACAACCTGCTGGTCAGGTGTGTGATGTGTTCACACAAGCTAATCAACAGGCTGATGATGAAAGGGAAGAAATGTCTGAGGAGGAAGACTGTGAAGATCTTACTGAATTAGATGATGAGCAAATGATAGCAATGCTTTTTAGAAAATCAATAAAGAAGAGGTTTGGTGGAAAAATGCTACAGAAGAAGTCAGGTGCTATCAAAAAGAAAGCATTTGACAAAACTAAGGTTGAGTGCTTTAAATGTGGCATACTGGCCATATAGCTGCTGACTGTGTGTCTAAAGTTGTTGGCTCATCATCCAAACCATACAAGACAAACAAGGACGATGGCTATAGGGTTAAGTACCTAATGGCCATGGCTAAGCTAAGGAAGTTGGAAGACTCAGTGGCTTCCAACAAGCAAAAGGGACTTATGGCTGAGACATGTGACTGGGAGGAATCTGACTCATCATCAGATGAGCAAGATAACAACTGTCTGATGGCCAACACTGATGTGCCATCAACAAACAACTTCAAACAAGACCTGGCTGAAGTTGAGGCTCTCAGCAGCTTGGAGAACTGGAACCCAACAATGATGTATAAGGTACAAAATTTTATGGATTACAGTTCTGATGAAAAAGTTAAAATGTTTGAATATATGCTTGTTGATCTAAAAGCTGCTATTGAGAAGCATAATGTTTTGTTGTCTGAAATCTTCAAGCTGAAAACTAATCTTGAAATAAAAACTAGTAAACCGGACAGCTTCCATAAGTTGGAAACTGAAATTGATGAATTAAAACACATCAATTCCATTTTATTAGAAGAAAAGAGAGAAACAGACACAAAACATGCCAAGCTTCAAAAGATTGTTGACTCTTGGTGCCAATCTGCACAAAAAGTCAATCATTGTATCAGTCAACAGATCTCTGCTCAAATCCAAGCCTATCTTGGAGGGGATCTTGACAAAGCAGCTTCAATTGTTGAGATAAATAATCTGGAAAAAGACTTATCCACTCTTGGTGAGCTTCCAAGTACCTTCATTCAGAAAGTAAATGGTAAGCTAGTCTCAACAAATATGTTTGTCAGGCCTCGAAACACTGACAGCTTGTGTGAAAAAGCTCTAAAAACTGATGATGAAATATGTTCTCCATCAAATCAGTATGCTAAGTGCTCAGCTGGTTCACACAAGCAAAATAAGGGAAAACAAGCTCAAGCTGCAGCTTTGGACACTAAACATGTTAACAAGACAGGCTCTGGGTCTAAAGCTGATGGTAAGAGACTTGTTAATCCCTTTGATGCTGATCATTTTGAGAAAGTTTTCAAAAGGTAAGCAGTCTGCTTTCAACAGCGGTAAGTCTCATGTTGAAAGTAAATCTGCTGTGATTTCAAATAAGTTTTTAAATCATAGTGGAAAATTGGTAATAAATGAAGGTAAGTCTTTCAAAACCAAAAGTAGTGATTATGTTGATAGGAAACATCCATCACATCTCAGTAAGGGCAAAGGCAAAGCCATTGCTCAACCTGAGAAATTTGGGAATAAGTTTCCCAAACCTGTGGAAGGTCAAAGGTCAATCAAACTTCCAATATTTGATAATTGTCCTCCTAAAAAGAGGAAAGAGGATACAGGTAAAGCTGTTGCCATTGTGCCTTCCACTCAAAGTGTTGATTGTTCTAAAAATAGTAATAAGTTTGCTAAACCTGCTGAGAAGCTCAACAAAAATGCTTTAGAATGTGTTTCTGGAAATACTTCTTCCAAAAAGACCAAAAAGAGAAAATGTTATAAGTGTGGGAAGAAGACACATATGGCCAAAGACTGTTCTGAAATTGAGGACATGAGGCCTGTTGACTCTGCTAGTTCCAACATTGCAAAAACCAGTAGTGTTGGAAGTAACATGGTCAATGAGCATAGTATCCAAGCTGATACACTCCAAATAGGAAATATTAGTGTTGATATTACTGGTCCATCAACAAATGTTGATGAAGTAGGAGAACTCATCCCTATGATGAGTTCCCCTAAAAATAACTAATATTTTCCCATCACACTTGGCAGGTCAAACAACCATCCCAGGTTTGGTACTTGGACAGCGGCTGCTCAGGCCACATTACAAGTTGCAAGGATCTGCTGAGTGATCTCAGGCCTGAAAAGGGCCAAAAGTCACCTTTGGTGACAATGTTCAGGGAACCACAGAAGGATATGGAACCCTTCAAGCTGGTACTGCTATATTCAAAAGAGTAGCTTATGTGTCTGGGCTGAAACACAATCTTGTAAGCATAAGTCAACTGTGTGATGCTGGCTACAAGATTAATTTTAATGAGCACCTGGGTTACATATTGGATTCCCAAGGAAAAGTTGTGCTGTGTGCACAAAGGAAGAAGGGTGTATATGTTGTGGTCATGAAATCTGCTGATCCCACAACTGTAACCTGCTTTATCTCCAGAAGCAATGCAGACCTGAACTGGTTATGGCACAAAAGGCTATCACACCTGAACTTCAAGAATATCTAAGAAAGAGTTGGTAATAGGTTTGCCTTCTATAACCTTTGTTAAGGATAAACTCTGCACAGCTTGTGAGAAAGGCAAGTAGAGAAAAACATTTTTTAAATCTAAACATAATTTCTCTGTTGATACTCCTCTCTTCTTAATCCACATGGACTTGTTTGGACCAGTCAGTGTCCCAAGTCTAGGAGGTAGAAGATACACTCTAGTAATGGTTGATGAGTTCTCCAGGTTTACATGGGTGATCGTTCTGAAGAGCAAAGGAGAGACTGCTAGAGAAATTATTGGGTTTATAAAAAAGATGGAGATGTTGAACTCTACTCAAGTTAAGCAGCTTAAAAGTGATCATGGTACTGAATTCAGAAACAGTACTCTTGAGGACTTCTGTGAAGAAAGAGGGATCTCACAAAACTTTTCAGCTGTAAGAACTCCACAACAAAATGGAGTTGCTGAAAGGAGAAATAGAACTCTCATTGAAGCTGCCAGAACCATGCTGTGTGCATCAGGTTTGCCTTCATCATTTTGGGCTGAAGCTGTTAACACTGTCTGCTTCACCCAAAATTTCCTTGGCGGTGAAAAGGTTCAACAAGACTCCCTATGAGTTAATCAAAGGGAGAAGGCCAAATATTAGCTATTTCCATGTGTTTGGATGTCCCTGCTTCATTCTGAATCAGAGAGACCAGCTGGCAAAGTTTGAACCCAAAGCTGATGAAGGTGTGTTTGTTGGATATTCTGCTATCTCTAAAGCCTACAGAGTATACAACTACAAAAGAAAGGTGATAGATGAATCTATCAATGTCACCTTTGAGGAGTCCAGGAGTGCTTCCACCAAAGCTGTTCCTGAATCAGTTTCAGGAGAGTTCAGCTTTGATGATATCATGCATTCCGTCAATGAAGAAAAGGACTCAAAAGCTTCCACTACACCCAGAGTGGAACCTGTAAACCACAATGGACATGATGATGACTATGTTGATACACCCTGTGTGAATAAGTGTACTGACATAATTAATACACTATGCCCTGAACCTCTCAATGCTGATTTTCCTGGATCTTCTGCTGATGTGTTCAACAATGAAGATTCATGTTCAACAAGTGAACAGGCTCAAGATAACAGTGTGCCTGAAAATCTTGAAAGCTGTTCAACAGGATCTGTTGGAGATGAAAATGATGCAGAAGAATCTTCATTGAGGCATGATCCTAAGTGGATCAGGTGTCGCCCCAATGCTCAAATAATTGTTGACATCAACAAAGGGGTACAAACAAGTTGGGACAGCTTAGGAAACTTTTGTATGTTTTCTAGCTTTGTGTCCCTAATGGAGTCTAAGAAAGTGGATGAAGCTCTAAAAGATGTCAATTGGATCACTGCCATGCAAGAAGAGCTCAATCAGTTTGAGAGAAACAAAGTATGGAAGCTGGTCCCTGCTCCTAAAGGTAAAACAATAATTGGCACTAAATGGGTTTTCAGGAACCAAATGGATGAGCAAGGTCATGTTATTAGAATTAAGGCAAGACTAGTTGCTCAAGGCTACAGACAGGAAGAAGGCATTGATTATAATGGAACATTTGCTCCAGTGGCCAGGTTAGAAGCAATTCGTTTGTTTCTAGCCTATGCTGCCCACAAGAGCATGAAGGTATTTCAAATGGATGTGAAGAATGCTTTTTTGAATGGCAAGCTGCAAGAAGAAGTATATGTCAAGCAGCCTCCAGGTTTTGAAAATGAACATCATCCAGGTTTTGTCTATAAGTTGGACAAAGCCCTCTTTGGTTTAAAACAAGCACCTAGAGCCTGGTATGACACTCTAATTGATTTCCTTATGAGCAATGGTCATTCCAGAGGTAAAGTGGATACCACATTGTTCATAAAGAAGGTGAAGTCTGATATTATGCTTGTTCAAGTCTATGTGGATGACATAATATTTGGTTCTACTAATGAGCAGCTATGCAAGAATTTTTCACTACTCATGAAATCTAAATATGAAATGAGTATGATGGGTGAACTTACTTTCTTTCTAGGATTACAGGTTAATCAAAGAAAGTACACTTTAGATCTTTTGAAACAGTTTAAATTTGATCAAAGTCTCTTATCAAAACCCTAATGGCAACCAATGTAAAATTGGATGCTGATGCCAGTGGCAAAGCTGTTTCAGTAACAGCTTATAGAGGCATGATTGGGAGCTTGCTGTACTTAACTGCTAGTAGACCAGACATTATGTTTGCTACCTGTTTATGTGCTAGGTTTCAAGCTGATCCTAAGGAATCACATCTAGCTGCTGTAAAAAGAAGCTTCAGATACCTTAAGGGTACACCAGAACTAACAGGTTACTCAGATTCTGATTTTGCAGGCTGCAAGTTAAACAGGAAAAGCACAACAGGTGGATGTCAACTCCTTGGTGGTAAGTTGATCAGTTGGTGTAGCAAGAAGCGGAACTCAGTTTCTACTTCTACTGCTGAAGCTGAGTATATTGCTGCTGGAAGCTGCTGTCGGCAGATTCTATGGATGCAACATCAGCTTGAAGACTATAGGCTTGTATATAGGAAGACTCCTATTCTGTGTGATAATACAAGTGCCATAGCTATCTCCAACAATCCAGTGTTTCATTCCAAAACAAAACATATAGAAGTCAGACACTACTTTATCATAGATCACATCCAGAAAGGTAATGTGGAGGTAAGTTTTATTTCCACGGATGAACAGCTTGCAGACATTTTAACCAAGCCTCTTGATGAAAACAGGTTTAATTACCTTGTAAGTAAGCTGAGCATGTTAAATAAAAGTGACTAAGTGTCATTATCGCTCTAAGATATCGTATGTCTTAAACTGCTCAAGTTTCTCAGAACAGCTTAGACAGAACAGGCTCTGCATGTTCTACACTTAGCCAATTTCTGAAAACTTGGACAGCTTGGACGTATAACATGCTTGACAAAATAAGTTTTAACTTCAAACCTGTTCTGTTGAACAAACCTCCAACCTGCTCACTCTCTCACTCTGTCATACAAGACATTGTCTTGTAACCTGTTCAGTTATTGAACAGAACCTGTTCTCATATAGCTACACAGGTTGAATGAACAGCTTGAGGAATGAACCGATTGTGATGAAACCTACTCATCACAGGTTTGAACAACAACTTAGATCATCAGTTTTTAATTACCTTTCTTCATAATTAAGTTACTTAATTTCTGTATTTATTTAACTTAATAACTTGCGGATAATGTGTGTTAATGTGTGTTAGTGACTAAGGAGGTTCAAGTGGTCTGACAACCGTTCTGACATGGCAAACCATTCCGTTTTCCATTAAAGAACATTTCAAATCAACCTCCCAAATCCTTTCTCTATCCTACTCACTCACATTCAAATCCTATAAATACCCAATTTCACTGTTTCATCTTCTTCTTCCTCTACTGCTTCCATAACTATCCAAAGAACCCTAAATCGACTAAGTGTCCAGTACTCTTCATTCCACTACTCTCAGATAGCTCACCAAAACAACCCTTTGCTTCCAGTGTTCGTCGGTAAGGATGTTGAAAAACATCCCTCAGTCACCATGATGCTCACTTTGAAACCCGCTAACTATATTGTCAACCTAACCATTCCCAAAAACTATGTGGGTAAAGGTTATGAAAACATGGTTGAGTTTCTTAAAGTTCACCCCCTGCACTATGCTATGACTGCATCTCCTGGTGTCCTGTACAAGGAGATGGTGTATGAGTTTTGGTATACCTGTGCCTATGATCCATCAACCAAAACCATCAGGGGAACCTCAATCGGACTCAGACCATTGAGATAACCACTGATCTTCTCAGGAAAGTTCTTCATCTTCCTGTTGCTGAAACATATGACAAGCCACAGCCTGAGAATGATCAAATGGGCAATTTGCTACGCTTCTGTGGTGTAGCAGAACCCAAAGTTGGAGCCACTCTGTTCAGATTGGATTTATCAGCTACCTACAGCTTATTGTTTGCCTCAGTGGTGATGTGCTTTAGCAGCAAGTTGGTTCATTTGACCAACTTAGCAGAGATGAAATCCATATAGTCCTATAGCTTGTGGATGGGACTACACTGAACATGGCTCGTTGGATTTTTGTGAATCTGAGGAACTTGGTGCAGCTGGAAACTCGACCAGCTGCTGTCAGATACCCAAGGTTTCTGAGCCTCATATTCAGACATGTTTGTTGTGAGCACCTCTACAACTCTCAGCCCCTGTTACTTACTGCTACATTCCTTGTAATTGGGAATAGAGTTTTCTACACTCCCATTCTTCCCAATGAACGTCCTCTTTCTACACCAATGAGGAGGTTACTTTGTTTGGTGGAAGGACCCTCTGATGTGAGGGTGGATCCAGTGGTTGCTCCCAAAGGAAAATCAAAATCCAGGCCTAAGGCGATCAAAAGGGGTCTGGAATCGACTGAAGCTGAGCCTGTCCTCAAGAAGGCTAAAACAGTTAAGTCCAAGTCTACCCCATCAGCCTGAGTGGCTCAGGGGGAGCAGACTTCTCACCCTGGTTCATATGTTGAACCTGAAGCCTTCGTGGCTGGTGCCTCTGTGGCACCTGAGACCATGAAACATGTTAACCCCCCTGTTTCTGACCCAGTCTCACCACCAATCCAAACACAACTCCCTGCTATTTCTCCTCAATCCCACACAATGTCACAATACTCAAGGAGAAAATCTTTAGCTAGGAAGAAACCATCATCCCAAACCAGCCCCTCTGACCTCTCTCAACAGGAGTCAGTTGAAAAAGAAGCAACCCAGGCTGCCTCTCCTATTTTGGGAGAAGGTTCAGGACCTTTGGAGCAGGCTTCACTCAAACATGAGTCCACCCAGAGTCAGCCTAAACCTTCTGGTTCCTCCCAACAGGAACCAGTTGTACACAAGGAGACTACCACATCATCTATCCCAACCTACCAACAGGCTGAGGGTATTGAAAGACAGGAGTCCACTCCACACTGAGTCCACACAGTCTCCACTTCATACTTCTCCTACACCATCTGAGTCTGCACGAGGTGCCAAATTGCTGGAACAGACCATCCAGCAGATCAGCCTCAAACTTCTGCTCCTGATGATGCAACTGTTGTACACCCAACAGCTGTTGAAGGACCATCTCCCCAAGCTGATGAACCACAAGGATTGGACCATCCCTCTGGTGAGGCTGCCCCTCAATTGCAAACTCTATCAGTAGGTTTCACCACTACTGATGTTGAAATGCACATACCCTCTCCCCATGAAGAGGTACCTACTACCCAAGGTACTATTGAGGGAACCACCCCAGGTCTTGATGAAGGTGTTGCAACACAAGCAGTATTTGGAAGGCCACCAACTCCTGCCACCTCTCCTGATGATGCAGATATAGCCACTGCTGAAGGATCTCTTGACCCTTCCAAGGTAGGTCATCTCACCTATGCCCAGGCTATAAAACTTCTTTCTAAAGTATCCCTACCTTCCCCCACACATCCTCAAACACCTGCCTCATCATCCCATTCACATTCTTCACCATCCACCCAATCCAATACAATCCACACATACTCCTCCATCCCCCAAAGATCTTCCTTTGAAGGATCAGCTCTCTTTGCTGACCAACAAAGTTGGTTCTTTGGAAAACTCCATGACCTCCCTTCCTTCCATCATATCAGACTCTGTGTCTGCACAACTTAAAGGATTTTTTGATTGTTCAAGACTTCCTTTCCAACCCTTTCTCCTCAAGCTGATCAATCCTCACAGCTGCTTGCACTCACTACACAGCTGCAAACACTCTCCAATACCCTCTCCTCCTTTCTTTCTACTCAATAGGACTTTGTGTCCTCTCTGGTAGTTGTCTCCCAACATTTGTCAACTCTCTTAAATACTTGCACAAATACTCTTCCTTCCACGTTGGCCAGCTTGAACACTTTAGTAGTCTCTCTGTCAAATTCTGTGTCATCAAACCTTGATGATATGCAAGATTCTCTTGAATTAAATCTTGCACAACTTCAAAGTTTGCTGTTCACAGCTTCTGATAGGGAAGTCATCTCTTAGATGTCATCTCTTGCAACTTCCCAATCTGCTTCTCTTCAAACTTGTCTTGCCCAACTTGTAGAGATGAAGGACAACCTGGCTTTCTTAGTGCATAGACTGGTTGGCCCCAAACCTGCTGCTCAACCTGCTGAATTCGTTTCTCCAGGCAGACCCAGTGTTGAAGGCTATGTGACATCTCCTTCAAAGGGGGAGAAGATATATGCCTTAAAGACCAAGTCTAAGGGGGAGAAATCTTCATCTCCCTCTAAGTAGAAATCAACATCTATAGGTCAAGCAGCAGGTGCTCCACAAACAGGTCCTACTATGGATGCCTACTCAGGCTGGATCTCCAAACCCTGCACCATCTAAGGGGGAGGAATCCATTCCTGGGGACAGGCTAAACAGAATGAGACATCTAATACTGGAGCAAACAAAAGAAGAAGAGGAAGAGGAACCTGAAGCTGTTCCAACCACAACAGCTAAAGGGAAGAAGAAAGCCTCCATAGACCCTGACTACCTCAAAGCTGCTCAACTGAAGTTTGACAAGGCCAGAGCCAAAGAATTAGGTGTCTTTATGGAGACCTATTACAAATACAAAGAGGAGCAGCTTAGAGCCTTTTTAAAGCTTAAGATAGATGAAGCTTCTGCCAAAGCTGCAAGGGCCTTTGCATACAAAGAGGCACAAAAAGTTAAAATGCCTTCTTTGGATGTCCAAAGGAAACTGTTAGAGGCTGCCAAAGAGTCAGTGGTTGAGAAGAAAGGAGAGAAAGAACAGGGTGCTCAGGTCTCTGTGACCAAATCTAAGCCAGCATCCTCCTTTGCGAGAGCCCAGATTCACTTTGACAACTTGGCAAGAAAGAAGTTCTTTGATGTTGCAAACAGAAGGCTTGCCAAGGAAACAATTGTCAAAGCTGTTCCCATTTCAAAGAAAGGCAAACAGTGGAAACTATAGATAACCAGAATGGATGCTGAAGGTCCAGAATTGGAAGCATATGAACACACTGATGTTGCTCAAATGGGATTCAGAGAATGGGTGGAATTGGCAGTTGCCCTGAGCCAGTCTAAGTCTGAAACTGGTAAGACTATCAGGGCGTATGTCAAAACGTTAATGGAGAGAGTTAAGAATCTTGGCCTAATTCCAGAAGAACAAATCAAGGGTACCTCAGTGGTTGAACCCTAAATAAAGGCCAGGAGGAGGAGAAAGGATACTAAGCTGGAAGAACTCCTGATAATGATTGATCAAGGTGATGTAGCCGTTGAGATCATAGGAGTAGATCACAGCCTGCCCAGGGGAGTGGAACATGAGGAAGACAAGCTGATAGAGGAACCTGAGCTTGGGGTGTTTTTGTAGATCCCCTAACAAAGAAAAAGTGTTTTCAGAGAGCATCAGATTTGCACAAGGTTGGTCTTAAGCAACTCATTGCTTTTAGACTTGCAAACTCCTTTAGAAAATCTGTAATTTGGAGAGCAGCTATCTGGGAACAGCTCAAAGGGTTCCATGAGAGAGGATAGCTTCAACATCCCAACTTCAGATTCCTAAGGGTTGAAATGTAGGAAATTGAAGAAACTAGGGAGGAGCTCGAGGAAATGTTCGAAGGAGAAGCACCACAGCTTGGAGGTCCATTTACTATTGAGTAGACGAAGAATGGAAGCTGTCCATCAGTTGGACAGGCTTGCCGTTACTTGCTCTCACCATCAACATTCCAACATGTTGAATTTCTTTATGTACATAAGTTGTACTCTATTACATTAGTTGTAATTTTTCATTTACATCAGTTGTAATGTACATTAGTACATTAGTTGTAATCTTGAAACAACATATGTTGTTTTGTAATCAAAATCAATATATATATATATATATATATATATATATATATATATATATATATATATATATAAACTGATCCTTTACTTTACTTAAATGTTGTTATTTTATTTCAGCAAAGTGTATAGTAAAAATATATAGTGATTATTGATTAAATCAGCTTAGACTGATTATTGAAAATAGGGGGAGATTGTTAGGCACAAAAAGGTCTCAGTCAAACCTGTTCTACATCTTAGGGGGAGATTTTTAATCAAAACTATTTGATGCACTTGAAGGTATAATTTAAGGCATGTTAATGCCTTATTGAAACCTGAAAAGTGATTTCTAATATAAGTCAAAGCTGTTTACCCTGTTGCATTTGTTGCAACTAAGGCAGATTGCCCAAGCTGTTCATTCTATTGAATAGGCTGGACATAAACTGTCTATGTTGATCTATCCTATTGAGCAGCTTAGACAAATTCTAAGTGTTTTGTTCTTTGTGAATAGAACATGTTCTTTGTGAACAGGATAAACACGTTATGGAATATGTTTCCAAGTCCTCATGTATTGTTTTGGACTACAAGATCAGTTTACAAAGTCGAAGACAAAGTGGAAAACAGAAGCTGTAAAAGCTGCCGACGCTGTTCTGCTACATGAAGACAAAATGGATATTTGAAATGGGTGAGAGACCATTTCTTATATCAAAATGGCCTTAACAGAAGATGAAAGGTTCAAAGTTGACATTCCTCTTTTGGTTAAAGCCTTCTGCAACTGAGACAAAAAGGAAAAGACAAAGATTTCGCCATGTAGAGACAAGTCCGCTTTATCAGAATGTGCATAAAAGTTGTTTTGTCTTTTTGGAAAGACATCCCACTATCTCCTTGTCCAATGAGGAAGCTTCACTGAGATTCTCAGTGAGAGTATAAAACGAAGCTTCTAAGGAATGTGAGAAAACCAAGAGTGAGAAATTCAGATCGTGCTTAGAAGTGTGTTTTCCATGCATGCAAGTCTGCTTGAATAAAACAGTAACGTGTGTCCAAGCTGTTCTTATTCAAGTTGTCCATCTGTGTCTTGTAAACAATGAGTTCATCTTAGTGAGTGTATTCATTGTATCTAGTCTGAGTGTGTCTTAGATTAGCTAAACATCTGTTGTATCTGTCATCTCAGCTTGAACCATTCCACAGTTCAAACTTGTCTGTAATTAACATTTGTTGATAATATACACAGACATTGAGAAGAAAGTGTTGAGTTTTAATTTGCTGTATTCACCCCTTCTCCCTCTACAGCTTAGAACAATACACTAGAGAAACCTTTTGGGACCTACTTTTTGTCTAATACATCATTAATAAACTTTTATTTTCAAAAAAATTTATGTTACATGTTGCAATTACTTGGCATCCACGTAACACAAATCTGCTTAGGTGACATCTATATGACGAATACGTAGCAAAACAACTAAGATTTTAAATTTTAAAAATATAATTAATCATAAATCAATTTCTCATAAAAAAAAAGTTTCATCGTTCACAACACTCCTCCAATTCCTTCACTTCCGGCAACCATATCCATCCTCTTTTATCTCTATTACTCCTTTTATATCCTTTATACTCCGACTAATATACTCTTTCCATTGCTCCATCCCCTTTATTTATCATCGTTTCGTTGTTTGCTATAATTGCTGAGAATACGACACCCGTGAGTTCGTTGTTTAGAGTTTCAATAGGTGGGTTCACCATGTAGGAGTTTTCATTGCTATCACCTTATGTCTTCATTAATTCCATATATAAAATCGTGTTTTGAAAGTTTTGTTTTGATGCTTCAAGTTCACCAGATTTAAAAAGCCCTTGTTCAAATGTTTGTATGTGTTTTGATTCCTAATTTTCACTAGGTTTGAAGCTATGATTTTTGAAGCTTCACTTAAATCAACATGGTTTGAAGCTTCGGTTTTAGGTTTATATTTTTTTTAGATTTGTTTTCCATATTTATTCTTCTTTCATGTTTCAGATCTAAGTTTCTTGTTTGATTTAGAAAAGCCATGTACAAAATTCATAGTTGTTTGCGTTTGTTTTCTTACTTGATTATGAAAATAATTTTTCAAATTGATTCTAAATATGATATCTAATTTTGGTTTTTCTTAGCTTCTGTTTATCTGATTTTGGCTGTGTTCACACCAGGTTTTGAAAGCTCGGTATCCATCAAGATTTCTTGATTGACCGATGATCTTTTTCAACGGCTGGTCAAAGACTTGGTAGGGAAGAGATGATCGAATATAATGGTTAGACAAGACGATCGGAGACGATGGAGAAAGAAGGTGACAGGAGAAAATGGACTTTTTTAATTATTATAAATTTATAGTTAGAAAAGTATTATTACTACTATTATTATTTTTACAAATAAGATAAAAATGTAATTAAAAAACATAAAATAAAACATGACCGGCTAAACCATTTGCAAGTTTTTTTTAAACACCATTTCATGAGATTAAATTGGTTAGAGGTTTTACGAGGAAAAAGATGGTTAGGGTATTAATAAAAGAATGTCCAACTTAAAGGTTTTTTAACGCAAATATCTCTTAAAATATAATTTTTAACGTAATATAACTTGATTATTTAATATTATTTTTACATGTTGTTATTCACACCCCTTTTACTAGTTGCATCCCACTAGGTCACATTATAACGTTTACTTTTAAATAATAAAATATTATCAAATTAACAGAGTGTGTGGAAATATCACATCATCATGATGGTACAAATCGAATGTCCCTTATTTTTATTATTATTAAGTATAGTTTGTTTTTTTTTTTTGCAATAAGCTATTTTAGAGCACTTATATCCAGGCCCGGTTATGAGGGATGGCTAGATGGGCCTCTGCCCAGAGCCCCAAAATCCAAAGGGCCACCATTTTATTTTTTTTTTGGGTATGTGAAGGTTTTGTGTGCTCGATATCAATTAAATTCATAATAGGGTCACACATTCGTGCACCACGGAACCATTTAATGCGTAAAGGATGATTAAGTCGATCGAAAGTCGAGGGACCAATTAGTAATATTTGATATTATGAAAGGATATATTTATAGAATAATTATAAATGTTATTAGATAATATTTATAATTTTTCCTTTATAGATAAATGCTAATAAACTAATAGATAATTATCAGAATTATTTATTTAGTTAATATTAGAAATTATTTATAACCTAAGGGTTTATAAATATGGGTTTAAGGGTTGAACCCTAGTACGATTTTTTGTGTGAAAAAAACCGGCCCCCTCCCTCTCTAGCTCTCTCTCGGCTGAACATAGCAACCCTCACGGGGTTTCGGTTTTTCGATCGTATCATTGCGATATCTAGCGTCGCGGTTCAATGGTGAAGCGTGTGTGGATCACCTAAAGTTAGTCTGTGTGATTATCTCATTGCAATGACGCAATCTGGTACGATCACTAAACTCTCTATGTTTGATTATGTTTTATGTTGATACGAGACAGTCCAGGATGGTTTAAACGGTTTTATTGTTCTGTTGCGCTAAAAGTTTGTGAAAACCCTTCAGTGGTATTAGAGCCACCTCGTAGTTGCATAAATAACTCCTGGGTATTGGATACTGGATGTGGCTGAATTAGATTCAAACAAGTGGTTTGAAGCCATGAAGTCAGAGATACAATCCATGTATGACAACCAAGTCTGGGACTTAGTTGAAAAACCAAAAAGCACCGAGGCATTCTGGTGCAAATGGATCTTCAAAAAGAAGATGGACATGGATGGTAATGTATAAACCTATAAAGTTAGGCTAGTAGCAAAAGGATATTCACAATCAAAGGGGATTGACTATAATGACATATTTGCACATGTAGCCAAGTTTAAATCAATTAGGATCATGTTAGCCAGAGCTGCATATTATGACTATGAGATATGGCAAATGGATGTCAAAACTTTATTCCTTAATGGTGCCTTGTCAGAAGAGGTCTATATGGAACCACCTGATGGTTTTGTTGATCCAAAGAAACCTAATAAGGTTTGTAAGCTGCTTAAATCAATATATGGTTTGAAGCAAACATCTCACAGCTGGAATTTGACTTTTGACAAAAAGATTAAAGATTTTGACTTTATCAAAAGTGAATTTGAGCCCTGTTATGTTTTATTATTGTGGTTTGTAGTTTGTATACCTTTTTATTGTTTCATGAATTTTATAAGACACTTAATGTTAATTATTTTGCATTGTGGAATTGTTCCAGGGACTTTTAAAAGAAAGACTTGGAAACAAAGATTGCAAGGATCAAGAAGCCAATGATGTCATGATGTTCCAACTTTGAAGCCTCAAATGTGTTTCATTAAGTTTCAAGCTTTCAATTTGACAATTTCCACTTTTCGAACACTAAAACAAACCATGTGTTTATTGCGTGTTTGCTTATTTGCTTGTTATGTTTTATTATTGTGGTTTGTATTTCCGTTAATTATTAAGATATCAGATGTTTAGATGAATGATTTATATTAGTTTTTTTCGCAAGCTACAAAGTGATAAATATTTCAGATAATTTGTTATCCGAATCCGAAATTTCGGATATCCGATTATCGAATAATCCGAATTTCGGATTCGGATACTCATGTTCAACTATCCGAAATTCGGATTATCCGGTTATGAACAGCCCTAATGCTTTGCACTAGACCTGATGTTGCTTATGCTATAAGTGTCACAAGCAGATATCAGAAGAATCCAGGTGACAATCACTGGATGGCTGTCAAAAACATTCTTAGGTACTTGAGAAGAACGAAAGAAATGTTTTTGGTCTTTGGAAATGTGGATAGCGAACTCCGTGTAAAGGGTTACACTGATGCAAGCTTCCAGACAGACAGAGACGACTCCAAATCACAGTTAGGCTATGTATTCATCATGAACGGTGGTGCAGTGAGCTGGGAAAGCAAGAAACAAGACACTGTTGCTGACTTGACTACGTTAAGCAGAATATATTGCAGCATCAAATGCAGCAAAGGAAGCAGTTTGGTTAAAGAACTTCATTACAGACTTAAGAGTTATGACCAGTATTTCTGAGCCTGTAGAAGTACACTGTGACAACTCTGGAGTCATTACGCAAGCTAACGAACCAAGAGCACATCACAGGACCAGACACATTCTCTAAAAGTATCATGTGGTCCGTGAGATCAGTGGGAGAGATGATATCAGGATTATGAAAATTCCAAATGATGATAACGTGGCTGATCCACTAACCAAACCACTTTCCCAGATCAAGCACGAACGTCATAATAGATCTATGGGATTAAAATCATTAGATTAATGGTTTGTAGTAGTATTTGATTCAAACTAACGAACAGTAGCATTAAATACGTAATTTTATGAGATATATTATGGGAGATGATTTGATCGCATAAATTATTTAATGTTGTTCTACTTTGCATGATTTAGTAATCCATGAATGATTTGGTATCATTCTAAAAATCCATAACTACTTATTGTCATGGGAACCACAATAAAGTTTTAACTTTATCATGGAACATTGGTGACGTCCATGGGAGATTGACATGTCAAAGCAGTTGAGACCAAATATCCACGAGTAATTGTTGCGAACAATTATTGGAAGACCCGCATTGAGATCACTTCATGGAGCTTAGACATGAGTCATCTCAATTAGGATTGCCCTCACTACCTGAGATACTTGAGATACCCGGTATATTTAATGTTGTCTCTTAGGCCTAACCTAACGCTGGTCGGAACTGATCAGGCATAACGGTTCAAGGTCAGTTTAAGTGGGAGGTATGACACGGGGTGAAAGTAGTCAAAATGGGATTTGCACCTTTCTTTAAATAGAAAGAGATATTTCTGGGCCTCTCACCGATTGAAACTAATATAAACGCGTGGCCACGCTCAGATAAGCCGTGATGTGTTCAAGCTATGTCTGTAGAAGATCAGTCGAAATCAGAAGGTCGAGAAACAGAATCTAAGTATGGCGAGACTGATTTTGCTCCATGCCCCATGCTTAATTGAAATATCGCGTTGCAAAAGGACTAAGCCTTGTATTCTCCTTAGGACGTTCGTTTTGTGAGGATATCGCTCGGAATATAAGAGTGCTTATGATATGGTTACCACAAGTGTCTGGCTAGGAACCTCCTTGGGCCAATGAATATAAATTGTTGTCTTGCACAAGTGGGAGACTGAAAGGTTCTGTGTGCTCGATATCAATTAAATTCATATCCATTGTCATAGGTCACTATAGGGTCACACATTCGTGCACCACCGAACCATTTAATGCTTAATGGATGATTAAGTCGATCGAAAGTCGAGGGACCAATTAGTAATATTTGATATTATGAAAGGATTTATTTATTGGATATATATAAATGTTATTAGATAATATTTATAATTTTTCCTTTATAGATAAATGCTAATAAACTGATAGATAATTATAAGAATCATTTATTTAGTTAATATTAGGAATTATCTATAACCTAAGGGTTTATAAATAGGGATTTAAGGGTTAAACCCTGGTAGGATTTTTTGTGTGAAAAAACCGGCCCCCTTTCTTTCTAGCTCTCTCTCGGCCGAACATAGCAACCCTCACGGGGTTTCGGATTTTCGATCGTATCATTGCGATATCTAGCGTCGCGGTTCAACGGTGAAGCGTGTGTGGATCACCTAAAGCTATTCTGTGTGATTATCTCATTGCAATGGCCTGTTGATTATGCAGGAAGTGTGGGTGGATAAAAAGGGAGGAGACATATGCATATGGGTTTCTTGGATGGGGATGCAGATAACAGGCATTGATGATTTATTTTAAATCATCCCCACCCTGCATTCAAGGTTTCATTTTTATTTTAATTCTTCACTGATTTATTATATGTTTTTATTAACTTTTTAAACCTTGGATCTAAATAAGGTAGATTCAAAATATTTTAATGTTGATCCGTTTAATATTTAAATGTAAAGCCGTTATTTTACTGGTAGTCGTTTAATTTTTTTTGGATGTTTATAATAATCTTTTATCATATTAGTGAAGTTTATAAATACATTTCAATTTTTAAGTTTATAGGGCCTCTTTTATAACTATTGCACAGGGCCTCTGAAATCTAAGAGACGGCCCTGCTTATATCTTGACGTGAAATATTGTTCTAACTGCAGACATGAAAGGGCTTCAGTCATTTAATCTTTCAAAAAACAAACAACATCGTCTCTAATTTGTTTTTTATTGTAACTATAAGTTTTATTTATTTTATTAAGACTGTAAATAAATATAGGTTAACGTGAGGCCTAATATGATAAAAGAAATGATGTTAAAAGAAAAATATTATAAAGGAATAATGACACCAAATAGTTATACACTTTTGAATTTGTACATATTTTTGTAGTGTATTTTTATTTGTACACATTTATGTAATGTATTTTTAAAAATGTTTCAATTAGCTAATTGGATAACCTGATGACCGGTACAACAAGTTACTATTCTTAGTCAAAATCTTTTTTATACACATATATGTAGTGTACTTTTTGTGCACATTTCGTAGTCAAACTTTTTAAAGTATTTCAATTACGTAGTTGGGTGAGCTGATGTTACCGGTCACCAGGTCATCCAAGTACCTAATTAAAACATTTTTAAAAGTACACTACATAAATGTACACAAAAAGTTCACTACATAAATGTGTACCAACTTAAAAGTACATAGTTCTTTGGTGTCATCTTCCTTATTATAAAACTATAAGAAAACATAATGGTTTTTTTTAATATAAATTATGTAAATAACTAACTATTATGACATAAATTTATTAATTTTTCATTTTATTTAATTGACAAATAAGATTCCATAAGGCCGGTGGGGATACCAGAGCCGAAAGCAAATCGGCCTTGCCACATGGGCTTGAGGCAGGCGGCTACACCGCCCCCGGTCCTCGGCCCCGCCTTCATGCGGCCCCCTCTGGCTTTCTTTCCCCGCTCGGCCCCTCTCCTTTGTTTTTGTTTGGTTGTGGGCAAGGTCACAAGCAATGGTCAAGTGACCGTTTAAACTAAATTTTTTTGAAATATTTTCACTCTATAAATACTTCATCTCCATTCATTCATTTTCACACCTTCCACACATCTCTCTTTCTCTATACACTTTCATTCTCTTTCAATCTATACACATTTCATTCTCTATAAAATTATGGATCGAAATACCAGCAAACAACCCGCTTCTAGTCGACAACGCGGTAAACAACCCGCTTCTCGAACAAACCCTCCATTCCTATCCACCAAATTTTACGGAATTTTTCGCACCATATGTACCATATTTTTCACCATATCAATCATCATCACCCAATCCACAAAACCCACAATTTTCATCCTATCCACAATATTCTCAACACTTTTACCCACAAAATTCACCCATTCCATAAAACCCCTAATTTTCGTCACAAGAATTTAACGAGGGTTTCGAATCATTTTTAGGTTATCGGGATCAAGCATCTGGCGAAGAAGAGGACGAACTAGAATTGATACCTGAAACTCAACCAGATGACGACGAGACGACTCCCGAAACACCACGGGGGCGTCAAGCGGAGCTATAAAAAAGGGTCCAATGAAAGCAAAAATGTGGACCTCGTACAAAGAAAAGGCATTAGCGGAAGCCTGAATTGATGTTTCTGAAGATTCAACTACCGGAAACAATAAAAAACGTTCAAATTTTGGGGTCGAATCCTCGAAAATTTTGATAGCCGAATTGGTGGAAGTACTCGCACCGAACACCAATTAAATTCAAAGTGGAAAGACATGAACCGCAATTGCATAAAATTTGGCGGCATGTTTAACAACAACATGATGAATTAGTGAAGCGGCGAAAATGACTACGATGTTTTCACCACAACCCAAGAACAGTACAAGGCACTCAACAAAAATAAGCTATTTCAACACCAATCGGCTTGGGAGGTACTTCGACGTCATCCAAAGTGGAACGTCGTTCCACAAATGGATGATTTTGTTCAGCCGCAGAGAAAGCGGTCTAAAACTTCCGATTCTAACACGATTGGAACACCGTCTTCGGATGCGGGATTTTTAGGTGTTCATGATGAACAAGACGACGAGGACGACGAGGATATTCAGGAGCTTAAAAGACCACGCCTCAAGGGAAAAAACTAGCATCAACATCAAGCGACCCAGAGATGTACAAACAATTCGAAAAGATTTCAACTTCTCACGTCGATGATGTTGAAGATAAGAAACGTCTTCGAAGAAGACTTGAAGAAATAAAACAAACAAAAATGGAGTACGAAAAGGAAATAAAAGAAAAAATATCAAGCGTACGTAACGACACTGAATGAATAACAACAAGAACGAGACACAAAGTTTTTCATTCGGCTACACGGCAATTTGCAAAATGCCGCTTTACAAATCGTATTACAACGCAAACAAAGAATTGCAGAGCGTTGGGAATGCCAAATGTAGTTTCGTAATTTTTTAATTTTTAGTTTTTAGTTTCGTAATTTTTTTAGTTTTATAATTTTTTTAGTTTTTAGTTTCGTAAGTTTTTAATTTTTAGTTTCTAGTTTCGTAATTTTATTATGTAAGTTTTTAAATATTTATTAAATTAATTATTTTAGTTTTAATTGTTTTGTTAATTAAAATGAATTTATTTTAAAAAAATTAAAAAAGATGGAAAGGTTTAGAAATGTGGGTATTTCAAAGTTAGAAAGGTTTAGAAAGGTGGAGAGAAAAAAGTTGATGTGGCGCTGAGGTATACAGAGAGATGGGTTTGGAAAAGGTAAGTGTACCTTTCACTCTAATAAGTCAAAATCACGTGTAAATACCAGGGGTGGTAATTTCGACCACATGAGCCAAACAGACGGGATGGTCAAAATGACCCGTAAGAAAAAACTAAGCTTGAACATAGTTTTTTAAGAGTAAATTACATAAATGGTCCCTATGGTTTACACCAAATTTTGGATCCGGTCATTGAACTTTCAATTTTGCAAATTCAGTCATTATTTGTAAGGTTTGCTTTCAATTTTGACCTTCCAACTAACGTCCGTTTCTTGTCTCCGTTAAATAAGACCCACCTGCTCCTTATGTGAGGGTATTTCAGTAATCTTAACCTTTGTCTCTCTCCTACTTTAATTCCCCCCTTCTTCCTCGTTGAGCCACATTCGCATATCACCATGGAGCATTCACCTGCAACTTGGGTTTAAGAGAGAGTAGTGATCTTGAAGAGCCTTTGCGGCTAGCTCAAGTGGCAATCGGAATTGTTCACATTCCTATTAAGGGAAATGAGTCGGTCCAAACCTGTTCGATCTGTTGTGAAGATAAACCGACACCCATGACAATCACCATGAAATGCTCCCACAAGTTCTATTTGTGTTGCATCAAAGCTTACGTGGATGAAGAACTCGAGTCCTCTCATGTCCCATCAAGTGCCCTCGTTTGAATTGCAGATATTACATTGCTACCCCTGAATTAAAATTTGTTTCTTCCGGTTGCCTCTTACAAGTTGTTAAAGGACGCCCTTTTAGCACCAAGTTCGCTTACGACAGATAGATTTTACTGCCCTTAGTCTGATTGCTCGGTTCTGCTTGATCCTTGTTGTGATTCAAACCAATCGAATAATAATTGTGTTGAATGCCCAGTTTTTACTACAACATTTGAGCCACATTCGCATATCACCATGGGAGCATTCATCTGCAACTTGGGTTTAATAGAGTGAAAAAACAAAAATCAATGAGGAAGAAGGGGGGAATTAAAGTAGGAGAGAGACAAAGGGTAAGATTACGGAAATACCCTCTTACAGGAGCAGGTGGGTCTCATTTAACAGAGACAAGAAACAGACGTTAGTTGGAGGGTCAAAATTGAAAGCAAACCTTACAAATAATGACTGAATTTGCAAAATTGAAAGTCAGGGATCAGATCCAAAATTTAATGTAAACCACAGGGACCATTTATGTAATTTACTCATTTTTTAAATTGTGAAATTCTATAAATTAATGTATTAAACAAATTGTTTAAAAAAAAAAATTAACATTTTGTTAATTTTTTGTCTTTTCATCGTTGATCCATTCAACCCATTTGTTTGAATAATCCAAAATTGTCACACTTAGTAAATACAAACAAATTTATTATGATCCTTGTGGCATGTCTAATCTTTCCTTTATTTTATTTTTTCATTTTTTCCGTCTTTTATCACATGCAAACTTTGATTTTTTTAATTTTAAAAATATAAATTTAGAACAAACAATGTTAAAAAAGTGTATTCATAAAAGGTTAATATGTTTATTGGGGCAATATTGGGAGAGCCTTTCGACCCTTTTAACCCTTTCTTATGAACTGTACGTAAGAAATATTCAGAGGCAGGGTCGGTCCTGAAGTTTTTAATGCCCAGGGCGAAACGGTAAAAAAATGTCCTGTCTAAATACTTAAACAAATAACACATTAATTTTTAGGGGCTTGGAACCTAGAAGCTAGGCGGCTCATCCCCACGCCAATTTTTATATTAAAAAAAGTGTTACAAATTAGATACATAAGCATTTGAAACAAATACAACATATATCTTTGAAGGAAAATTATCTTAAAACAATGTCTTCGGGCATTTTTTTAAGCAATATATTTATGAATTTATGAAACGACCACTTTGAAATGTGTATTGCACAAAACAGGGAGTTGCAAAGCAACATGCACATTTATCGGCTTATTACATAATTAATAATATTCATTTATCTTGTCCACGGAAAACCTCTATGAGCAGATGTAGCTTTCCGAGTGCTAAAATGACAAAATCTGCAGCTCTGATTGAATAAAAGGGCATTCACTACATGAAATCATGAATTCTATAGCTTCCTTTGGCATGGTGTAACCGTTATAGACATTGACTAAATGGATCACGTATTTGTCACGACCACACAAACACATGATTTATTAAGCTTTTCTAAAATTTTGCATTTATCACGCGGAACATTTAAACTGGAAAACATTTACTAATAATAAATCCATAAAAACAAAATATAATTGACTAATTACTCTACAAACCAACCCAAAGCATTTGGTGTCTCCTTATGAGCAAATCAGATGTAATTTTCAGAAAATCACTAAATCAAATGTAATTCTTCTTTTCAGCAAATCATATATTTAGATTTAATATACTAAATACGCTGGGAGATGTGATACCTTGGTGCTAAAATTGATCAATGATCAACTAATTGGAACTTTCGCTGATTGCTTACTTGGATCCCAACGGCCCAGCCAAGATATCGTTCATGAACAGAGCCAAGAAATCAAAGAACATGGACATAAAAATGATTGGCAGCCACGAAAAATCGATGAACATAGGCACAGAGCCAATAAAATTGATAAACATAGCCAAGAAACTGGTGAACTTTGAAATAGATGAGCAGTGTGTTTCAAATCGATGAGATGATCAACTTAGAAATCGATTTGCTAGGTTTTATAGAAAATGAAGAAACCGAATACCTAATATGCTAATACTCATACTTTGAATCTCTGATATGAATCGAACATTGAAGACTTTCAGCCTCATCGATCCACACGCTGGCACGCTACCCACAGCCCACCGCCTAGTCGGCAGTCGCTTCGTTTCCATCATCCATCGATTCAACAGTCAGCGACTCTTCGTTTCCATTGTCCATCGTCGTTTTCTGATCAAGCGCTTCGTTTCCTCTTCGTTTCCAGATTTCCAGAAGGAGTGAAGGACAAGAAAGCATGCACTGATGAAACCAGATGAAACCTAGATGGTTACGGACTTAGCAAAATCGGACTACTCCTATATCACTAACCTAAAAATTTATATGCCCTAGCCCAATATTCTGCCCTGGGCCGAAGCCCATTTCTCCCCCCTATTGGGTTGGGCCTGTTCAGAGGCCAACGACTTATTAGAGAATGTGTCAACCACAAACATTAAATTAAAGCCTTTTTATAAGGTTTTGGTTGCACAATACCAATGTACTTTTTCAAATATAACGATATAGTACATGAATTTTTTTTTTCATATATGGTACACAAACTTATTTGTGACCGGTTAAGATGATGATGTGGCTCAATTTCAGATAGTGGTGGACCATGTCCTAAAGACGACTGGTTGTACAATTTGTTATAGTGTTCTCGGTTTGAAAACTTAGATTATTATATTGGTCAAGTCAGATCAACAAATGAGTATTTACAATTTAAAATAGAACAAATAATTTTAGAGTAAGAATTAAACTAAACGATAATGAAAAAAATCACAAGTTATTAAACAACATATGTTAAGAAGTTGGCTCTTACAAGGTTTTGTACGATTTTTTATAAAGCCAATTAACAGAGTTTGGGTTTTAAGTTGGGTTTTGTAAAATGTGATCAGGTTTAGGTCCTTTAAGATTGTGCCTTATTGTTGGATATTTGCATTTTACTAAACAATTGTTGTTAATAATAATATAATCAAATCATAAACACTAATATATTTGCAATATAAGAAGGTTAATTCTTTTTCAATATCACTTTGGGTGATACATGCCAACTATTTATAGGCATCTTATATTGGTTCTAATTACTACAAAAGAAAACCAAAGGTTGATAATATGAAAGTTGGGAGTTACAGATAGTCATTTATGATTTATTTATAACACTCCCCCTTGACTATCCATCATTTCGACAAACATGTCTCGTTAAAACCTTACTAGAAAAAAAAACCCCTTGAGACAAAACCTAGTGAAGGAAAAAGAGTACATGATCCATTTAATACGCTTAAAGATGTTGCCTCGTTAAAAACCTTGTCAGAACAACCCATTGGGAAAAACCATGGCCAAGGGAAAAAGAGTGCAACGAGTATTTCTCCCCCTGATGGTTGCATTACTTGATCTCTTTAAGATGACGTAGCCCAATGCCATGCACCAATTTCTTAAACGTTGAGGTAGGAAGTGACCTGATAAATAAGTCAGCCAAGTTCTCGCTCGAGCGAATTTGATGAAGAGTAATATCACCATTCTTTTGCAACTCATGAGTTTAAAAGAACTTTGGTATGATATGCTTGGTCCGATCACCTTTGATGTATCGTTTCTTTAGTTGTGCAATACATGTTGAATTATCTTCATACAATACTGTTGGTGCTTCCATTCCTAAGGAAATGTCGCAAGATTTGTGAATATGATCACATTTCTTAACCAAACACATTCTCGACTTGCTTCATGGATAGCTTTGAGTTCTGCATGATTGGATGAAGTTGTGGTGATCGTTTGCTTCATGGAAAGCCATGAAATTGCAGTACCTCCGCTTGTGAAAACATATCCCGTTTGAGATCAACCAGTGTGAGGATCAGACATATATCCTGCAACTGCAAAACCAACTAAACTTCCTTTGATTTGTTCAGTGTAATATAGACCCATATCTTTTGTTCCTTGAAGATACCGAAGTATTTGTTTTACTCCGTTCCAACGTCTTTTCGTAGGACACGAGCTATATCTTGCCAATAAATTCAATGAGAATGATATGTCTGGTCGTGTATGACTCGCAAGAAACATAAATGCTCCAATGGCGCTTATATATGGTACTTATGGACCAAGAATTTCCTCGTCAATGTTCGGAGATCGAAACGGGTTCTTTTCAATATCAAGTGACCTCACCACCATTGGAGTGCTTAGTGGATGTGATTCGTCCATATAAAATCTTTTAAGCACATTTTCTATGTAAGCTTCCTGGTGCAAAAAGATTCTACCATTAAGATGTTCAACTTGTAACCCAAGACAAAATTTTGTCTATCCGAGGTCCTTCATTTCAAATTCTATTTTTAAACATTCAACCGCCTTAGGAAGCTCCCCTGGAGTTCCAATTATGTTCAAGTCATCAACATAACAGCAATAATAACATATTCGGATCCGGATCTCTTAATAAAAATGTATGGACAAATGGGATCATTGTGGTAACCTTCTTTCAATAAGTATTCACTAAGGCGATTATACAACATGCGTCCTGATTGTTTTAACCCATACAATGATTTGTTCAACTTGATTGAATATCGTTCTCGAGATCTTGCTTCAGGAAGCTTAAATCCTTCAGGAACTTTCATATAAATATCAACATCAAGAAAGCCATACAAATAGGCTGTCACAATATCCATCAGACGCAAGTCAATTCCCTCTTGGATTGCCAGACTAATAAGATAGCGGAAGGTTGTTGCATCCACCACTGGAGAATATGTCTCCTCATAATCAATCTTTGGTCTTTGCGAGAATCCTTGTGCCACCAAGTGTGCTTTATATCAGATAATTTCATTATTCTCATTTCATTTTCGCATAGAGATCCATTTATACCCTACGGGGTTTACACCTTCAGGTGTAAGGACTACTGGTCCGAAAAATTCTCATTTTGAAAGAAAATTTAATTCTGCTTCTATTACGTCTTTCCATTTTGGCCAATCATTTCTTTGTCTGCATTCCTCAATTGACTTTGGTTCTTGATCCTCACCATTTTCCATCACATATAGTGCTACATTATAAGCAAAAATATCGTCAACGATAATTTTATTTCGATTCCATACAATCCCAGACATGATATAATTTATCGAGATCTCTTCATTTTCAGGTGCCTGAGGTTCTTCAGAAACTAACTTGTCTAAAGCCTCTTCAGGAGATCTTTCTGGCAATACGGTTACCTCGGCTTGACCATCTTTATTATTTGCTCCTTTTTTCTTTCGAGGTTTTTATCTTTGGAACCGATCGGTCTACCACGTTTCATGCGTGTCGTAGACTCGTTAGCACTAATAGATTTCCCTTCTGGAACATTAATCCTTGTTGGAGCATTAACAGTTGAGATATATGATTTGGTCACTTTCTTTGGGTCACTGAAAGCGTCTGACAATTGGTTTGCTAGACCTTGTAAATGAATTATCCTTTGAACTTCAAGTTCACTTTGTTTGGTGCGAGAATCAAGATGAGATAATGATAATTCATCATAACATATTTCATGCATTTCCCAACTGTTTATTCTCTCCCCCTAATGTTAGGATTACTGATTCATCAAAATGACAATCATCAAATTGAGCCGTAAATAAATCTCCCGTCAAAGGATCCAAATATTTAATTATTGATCGGGACTCATACCCAACATATATTCTCAACTTTCTTTGAGGTCCCATCTTTGTGCGTTGTGGTGAAGCAATTGGAACAAAACCGCACAACCAAAAATTCTTAGATGGGATATATTTGGTTCCTGACAAAAAATTCTAATGGGGAAGAAGTATGATGACTTGTTGGCCTTATGCGAATTAAAGTTGCTGCATGCGAAATTGCATGTCCCTATGTTGAAATTGGGAGTTTTGCTCTCATTAACATCAGTCTTACTATTAGCTGCAATCGTTTGATAAAAGATTCAGCAGACCGTTTTGTGTGTGAACATGAGGTACAGGATGTTCAACACTTATCCCAACATACATAAATTAATCATTAAATGCATGTGAAGTAAATTCACCAGCATTGTCAAGACGAATTGTCTTGATCGGATAATCTGGAAAGTGTGTTCTCAATCTTATTAGTTGAGTTAGTAATCTCACAAATGCCAGGTTACGAGTAGATAATAGGCACACATGTGACCATCCGGTTGATGCATCGATTAACGCCATAAAATATCTAATGGTCCACAAGAAGGATGTATCGGCCCACATATATACCCCTGTATTCTTTCCAGAAACTTAAGGGATTCGGTCCCAACTTTAGCTGGTGATGGACGAATGATTAATTTTTCTTGAGAGCAAACAACACATGTGAAATCATTAGACTGAAGAATCTTCCGGTTCTTCAAAGAATGTTCACATGATTTGTCGATAATCTTTGGCATCATTATTGAACCGGGATGGCCTAATCGGTCATGCCAAACTGTAAAATTCTCACGGTCCATGAACTCACGGTTAATGACTGTATTCGATTCGATAGCACCAATCTTGGTGCAGTACAACCCAGAAGATAATGCAGGTAATCTCTCAAGCACTTGCTTTTTACCCAATATTATATTTGTAATATGAAGGTATTCTATATATTTTTCACTAGTAGTCTCAATATAATGTCCATTTCGACAAATATCTTTAAAACTTAGTAAATTCCTTTGAGACTTGGAGGAAAATAGTGCATTATCAATTCTAAATTGTGTTCCTTCAGGTAGTAATATATCTGCTCTTCCAGAGCCCTCAATCAAATTTGCACTACCAGTTATAGTACTTACATTTGCTTCACGTATGATTAAACTAGAGAAATATTTCTTTTTCTTGAGAATTGTGTGTGTTTGCACAAACCAAATAAGAATAAGAATCAAACCAAATAGGAGATGTGTTTGCCAAAATATTATTCAAATGTTTCATAGACTATTAAAGGAAAAACTTGCAAAAGAAAAAAAAATCACTTTAAAAATAGATACATATATCAATCACTCATTTATAAGAGAATCACCAACATCCAAATGAGTTATGCTAGCATGTGCCTCGAAAACACAGTGTTATCAAGTTTGCCATGATCAACAACTAAATTTGCTTCTATTCCCTTTCCTTTGGTCTTGAGGGATTGTTGGTAGAGGTCTATTAGATGCTTAGGCGTACGACAGGTGCGTGACCAATGATCTTCACTTCCACAACGATAACATGCATTTGCCATGAAGCCTTTTGCTTGTTCAGCTCTTTCATTCTTATTCCTTTTTCAATTGTCTTGCCAATTTTTTTGACCATGAGTGTTTTTGAACTGGAAACCATGAGAATTTCCTCCACCACGACCAAAATTATGACCACGACCACGTCCATAGCCGCGACCACGACCACGGATACGTCTGCGTCCACCACCATGATCATTAAATGTTGCCACATTCGCTTCTTGGAATGGGGCACTACCCATTGGACGGACCTCATGGTTTTTCATTAGGAGTTCATTATTTTGTTCAGCCACAAGCAAACATGAAATTAAGTCAATGTATTTTTTAAAGCCCCTTTCACGATATTGTTGTTGCAAGACCAAATTTGAGGCATAAAAAGTGGAAAATGTTTTTTCTAACATGACTTCATCAGTAATATTCGCCCCCCCCCCCCCCCACAAAGTTAGTTGAGAAAAGATTCGAAACATGGCTGAGTTGTACTCACTTACTGACTTGAAATCTTGCAACCGAAAGTGAACCCATTCATAACGGGCCCTTGGCAATATCACAGTTTTCTGATTGTTATAGGTTTCTTTTAGAATTTTCCAAAGGATAAGGGGATCTTTCACTATGAGACATTCAGTTTCAAAGCTTCATGTAGGTGATGGCGTAAGAAAATCATTGTCTTAGCCTTTTTTTGAGGGGTTGTTTCATTTTCTTCTTTGATTGTATCACCAAGACCATTAGCATCTAGGTGTATTTCAGCATCTAACACCCAAGACAAAAAATTCTTTCCAGTAACATTTAAAGCAACAAATTCAAGCTTCGCAAGGTTCGACATGATTCACTTCATTAATTGTATGTGTAGAATCCAATGATGATCTTCAAAGAGCCTCGTGCTGATAACGTATGTAAATAATAATATAATCAAATCATAAACACTAATATACTTGCAATATAAGAAGGAGAGTTATATTTCAATATCACTTTGGGTGATACATGTCAACTATCTATAGGCATCTTACAATGGTTATAATTATTACAAAAGAAAACCAAATGTTGATAATATGAAAGGTTGGTAGTTATGGATAGTCATTTATGATTTATTTATAACAACAATTGAGTTTTAAAAGCTTGTTTATTTATTATTTTTACTTTATTTAGGTATTCTACATAAAAAATTTTTTTTGTTTGATTGGAGGTATAAAAATTTTTAATCAAGTTGCACATTTCAAATTTTTTTAAATTTTCAAATGTTATTTAATTACACCCTTTTTAAAATCGTTGGTTGCACATATAAAATTTTAAGAAATCTCACAATACAAATGGGTTGTTGCGGTGACCCGTTGCTCGTGTTACCCCTTCCCACTTCTTGAGTCCGCCTTTTCAAGTGATTTTGTATGTTTTTGGTTGAAATTAACATGGTATTTTGAAAAATATAATTAAATGTGTGTATTATTATTATTAATTTTCTTTCAACTAAATCTTCGACAAAATTTTCGTTTGAATTTCGGCCACCTCTTATATTCTCCTTCTAAACTCGGGCCACCTCATTTCTCTTATCTGGCGATCTATGTTTCCTTCTTCCGCCAAATTCCAGTCAAAATCCAACCTAATCACAAATCAAAATCAAACCCATATTGAAACCAACAAACAAAAACCAGATGCCCATTGAAATCAAAATCAGATGCAAACCCGGACATGAACATACACAAACCCAATCATAATCGAGGGTCAAACTCAATTGAAGTCAACGAAATTAAGATCGAAACTAGACATGAACATAATCTTGAAACAAATCGTTCAAATGTTTCAAATAAGCTAATTGTTCTTTGGAATCGTTCATACACAATGTAATCATTCCCACTCTAGAACCTCCCTTCTCCAATAAAGTATCCAAACAATGAAATCGTTCAAAAATCAAACACATAATTTGAACATCAAACCTAAACAAGAATCAAGACTCAATAAACTTAGACCAGCTTTAAAATCATTCAAAACCCAAAATGCAAATCAGATCCATACCTAATTCTAGATGCAAATCAAAATCAAATGCAAAAGAAATCAGAATCAGAGATAGGGCATGCATGTACATATTGGGTTTTCTATTCCCTGTCTAGATTAATTATAATGCTAAAAAATCATTTAATCTAGAACAACAAGAAAAACATAACCCTAACGGATCTAAACATAATAAGTAAAGTAACAAAATAAATAAATAAGAAAATACTAACCTTTGAGAAAATAGATTTCTCAGGCGTATGACGCTACGAACGAGAAAATAAAACTTGGAGGCGAGTGCTCAAACGAGAACACCTCTAATGGTTCACACCCACGAACCAAAGAGAAAAATAACTAATTTTACTTCTAACTCCTAATAGAAAGAGTTGGAATCAGAAGAGAGAATTGAATTATTAAAGCATTGGCATTAAACCCTATATATAGGGATGAAACCGTTGGAAATTGATTCATTGGCGATGTGGGACACTCCACAATTTCATAGATAAGAACCATCTTTTATGGTTTATCTGTAACTTTCCAACTATTACACTTTAGCCCCTTGGTTCTTTATAATTAATTATTTAGCTTCTAATTAATTTATTAAATATAATAAATTAATAAACCAATTAATTATTTATATAATATTAATTTTAATTAATATTAATTCTCCTTTTTAATTATTTCTCTTTACTGTTCATTGAGGGCAACCCAAAGAGGACTCTACTTTTGTCAGTATTACCAATTAGTTTTGACTTGGACACTATATCCAACAGTACATACCCAGTTAAAGCTCTATGTAGTGTAAAAATAAGCCAATTCTCTCTTTTTTTTTTTGCCTTGGTACATAGTCAGTAATCAAACAATGCATGCCTCAACCTGTAACACCATAACTCTAATTAACAATAATAATGATTCACATGAATTCTAACAAAATTTTGGCATGATCTTTTAATGATATCAACAAATCCATCCTGTAATTTCCAATACAAGAATAATCTACAAAATAAGTTTTTCCAATTCACCAAACTTCATGGTACAATACCTAAAACATATAAGAGATTTAAGCACTAACATGCCCATGAATCTAACATACAATACATGAATTATACCTTGGTCATATCTAACCAAAATATAAGGTTTAATGCCACCTGTTTAAGCATTTGATGACCACAAGTACATTTCAATCAATAGAATTAAGTACATAAACCTTCATTAAGCTTAGATAGTCCTAAGACTAGATGAATCATAACACAATGGTGATCTACCTCATCCCCAAAATAGAATGCAAGTAATTATACCAAAAGTCTATCCTGCTCAGATTCTCCTACTTCAAGCTTTACTCGTATCTACCTTCTTCTTTCCTTTTCCTTCTAATCCTGAAAAGTGGAAATCAACGAAAAGGTTAAACAATAATGCTTAGTGAGTGACTTGGTCAATACTGTACCACTTACGGATAGCTATTAAACCAATGAACCTGCAAAAGCATATAATGTAACAACCTAACTTTTGTCGGTTGTGTAATATGTGATTTTGAAATAATAATATAATTTTGTTATATTATTTATATTGCAATTATGAATGAAAATTTTAGTAAAGTAAATATGATTTTAAATTATATTTATGATATAATTGAGTAAAATAAAAGAGATATAAAATACAAAAGTTTATTGGGTTAAATACCCAAAGTGATAAAATGAAATATAAAAACAAAAGATAATGATCATTTATGATCATTAACGAAAATCACTCTCTCTCACTAATCTCTCTCTAACCTCTCGGCCAAACCTCACAAAATTACTCAAAATTGTTCATTGATTTGCATTTAATTGAAGATTCAAGACAAAGGAGTTACAACAAATCATCAAACATCATCAATTAGCAACAATTCAAGGTAATTATTGATTAAACTCCTTAATTTTCAAGAGTTTGGTTCGGTTTTATTAAAAACCGAAACCTTGGATTCAAATGTGATAATTTTAGATTGCATGAGTATATAATTGATAGATAATGGTGAAATTAAGTTAATAGATGCTAAAGAAACAAAGATTTCAGTTTGGATCATTCAAAAATATGATGAAATCGGAATTTTTAATAAGATGTTCTTGACAAAAATACTCATTTTTGGATGATCTTGATTAAAATATAATGTTTTTGATAGGGAAAAATGCATAAAAACAATCCAATAATGTTAATATAACTATATATTTAGTTGCATGTTGATTAAAATGGGTTTTAGTGAATTTTATGTAAAATCCGAAAGTATAAATACTCAAGAACACCAAGAACATTTCTGGAAAAATTATGAAGTTTAGGATCCGAATTCGGTTGAACCCGAATTCGGATGAGTGGATTTTTTCGGATGGTGCTCTTATTTCGGATGCCATATTGATCCTAATTCGGATGTAATATTTCGGGTCCTTAATGGTCCGAATTCGATTACCATTTCGGTTGGATCCGAATTCAGATGTATTACATTTCGGATGAAGCCAAATTCGGGTGCCTAATTCGATCAAGTCCGAATCCGGATCCCAATCCGGGCTGATCCGAAATTAATGGTCCGAAATGCAATTATTATATTTTAATATTTTAGTTAAAATAAATGACTATATAAATATATATATTGTTATATATATATATATTTATATTTAAAGAACTTTTTGAGAATTTAATGACTAAAAGATTGATGAACTATAAAGATTATCAGAATCAGATGAAATTCAGGATTATAAAAATTAAAAGATAAAGATGATGGCATTGATAAGACAAGTTATCAGATATCAGACTCAGATAAAATACAGGAATTTAAAGACTAAAATGATGATGAAATTGACATGATATTATCATAAATGATTTTGAACAGGTTCAGTATATTCTGAACAAAGATTCAAAGACTTAAAGACTTAAAAGCGGGTCAGACTTAAAAGCGGGTCAGAGACTGGATTTGACAAAGAACGGAATTGACAAGATAAAATCCTGAGATAACTCAGGTGGCAGATTTTATATCTGTTTGACAAAGACCCAGACCAGTGAGTTATAGATATTCAGATTGAACATGCACAAATTCCGGTTGAGATATATTGTTGATGTTAGACTTATTGACATTCATTTTATCAGCTGGATTGAAACCTGTGCACACCATGGTTCGGTGTTGCCCAGTGGATCATGATAGCTATTTGATTATCATATCATATTGCATTTAAGATTTCTTCAGACATTGCTTATTGATTCATTGCTATCATGACTTCTACGACTTAAGCTTTCACTATTGATCAGACATTTGACGCATATATTGATTCAGCTTGACTAGCCCTGATGGTCTATTGTTCTAGACCTGGCTATTTCACCAGTTCTTATGAACTTGGTAATGACCTCCGATGTTCCGCCATATTGACTTACTGGTAGCTAGCCCAGTATGTGGCTGATCCCCACGATTTAAGCGTGAGTGTGGCCTGAACATCATCCAATTCTATGATTCTATATCTCAATCATGAGGGCTGTAGCGACAGCCAAGACATATCACGCTAGACTAATGACTCCGCTTGACACGCATGTTGATATTGAAAATCTATAAACTCACTAAGCTTTGCTTACAGATGTTGCATTAATATTTTACAGGTAAAGCCAAAGGAAAATCACCTGCAAGACCTAGTACTTAGGTCATTCAAGATCCAAGTTTTGAAGCTTTCTTAGACCACTACTCAACAAACCTTCTGGTACTAATTGGAAGACAGCAAATGTGGTGGTTTTGGGTAGACTTGATGTGACTTATGATGTTATGACTAGATTAGATGTTACCCTTTTATAACTTTATTTTGAAATATGTAAACTTAAATCCTAATCTGTAATGTACATGTAATTTTATTTTTCCGCAATTTAATTACCCTATCTTAGTATGATTGATATTGTGTTGTATGAATTGGGACCTAGACTCTGAGGACTGCCCCGTAAAGGGAGATCTTCACATATAACAACCATAATAGAGCATTATTAGGCAAGTCATAACAAAGAAGATGAGACATATCAAGAGGGAGACTCTTGATAATATCACAACAACATTATCACGTTATGAGTACTTCCAGGGAACGTGATAACACCAAAAATCATCAGGGCCCACAGTACCCGACATCGTACTCCCACCAATAATGAAGTACGACATCATACTCCGAGATCATCGGTAGTATGACTATAATGTACACCATGCACAGTAATGTACTATGTCATAAGCAAGATAATAAACAATGTACATGTTAGGACTAACCATATAAATCAAATAAGGTAAGAGCATAAACATGAGAATCATGAATAGGTAGTATGATGCAATGCCAAGGAATGAACAACATAAACATGAGAAACAATCAATTGTCATCATGTATGAGGTACACGGTTAACACGAGTACTCACAGTTAGTGTATTAATAATCTTGTCGTTAACAAGTCAACACAAAATATGATCATAATATTAGTCAATTCCTCGCCCACAAGCTCTAAGTGTCTCCAAAGTTAGTTACAAGACACCTAGACATAACACACAATCACCAAGCATGTTAAGATGAGAAAATGTAAGAACAACCTCTTAAACTAACTTTTGTATACTTTTATGGACTTCTAAGTAGGGTCCTAAATTCCTTATTATGAATTAGAATATATTTCAACTATGTTTAAAGGTAAAGTAATCACTATCATGTTTTAGTTAGTGTTTGATGATTCTAAGGCCTAACCGCCTAAACAACCCATCACAACACTTGAGTTGCCTATATACATATTTTTGGTTCCTTCATAAAAGCTCAAACATCATTTTGAGACCTTACAAGTTCCCTAATCCCAATTTGACTTTACAATACTTTAAACCCTTAATTTAGAAGTGCAAAACAAGTATAAGACCCAAGCCAAACCAACCGATGCTCAAAATGAATTTTCCAAAGCAGCCTGTTGGTCACGCCATGACTAGGCTCTAGACGATTTTTATGGTTGCACACCCCAATCGTGCATAAAACTCAACTATACCAATTGTTTAACTTAAAACCCTTTCACATATGCTTCAAATACACAATATAAACACTTTCAAAACTATGTAATCATCATTGATTCCATCATTTGATTCCCAAAATGTCTAGGTTTAATCATCAATATCCCATTTGAGCCATTCAAGTTTCATTATCAACATAATAATAGAATGCTTCAATATCATGTTAGATTTGTATGTAACTCTTTAAACTTGATTGTTCCTTGTTCAATAATCAAGATTTATACATTTATTTTGTTTGTCATAAACCCAAAGTCTTCCATTGTTGAGCTAGGATTATGATGAAGAAGATGATATACACTAATGGAGAAGATGAAGTTGTAGATGTTTACCACAATGACTCCTTTTTTCCTTCAAAACTCAGATTATTGATGAAGCTTTCTCTTGGACTCAATTTGGGGCTCCAAAATCATGCGAAAGAAAGCATATAAGGGGAGGAATAAGGGTTCTAGACCAATCAGGACCCTTCATAACATAAATCTGATTTATTTTCCTAAATTGCACCTTTGGTCCCTCATTTCTTCTATTCTATAGTATTTGACCACAAAAGTTCATTTCCTATATATTTTAGCCACAAAGATATAACATTTTTGTTAGGCACAAAAAGGGCTCAGTCAAACCTGTTCTACATCTGAGGGGGAAATTTATAATCAAACCTGTTGATGCATTTGAAGGTTGATATCAAGGCCTGTTATATGCCTTATTGAAACCTGAAAATGATTTGCAATATCAGTCTAAAGATATTCTATGTGTTGCATGTGTTGCAACTAAGACAGTTTGTCCAAGCTGCTCTGTCTACTGAACAGGCTAGACATAAACTGTCTACGCTGCTCTACACTGATGAGCAGCCTGGGCACTTTTCAAGTGTTCTGTTCTTTGTGAACAGAACCTGTTCTTTGTGAACAGGCTAAACACTTTATGGAATATGTTTCCAAGTCATCATGTATTGTTTTTGACTACAAGATCAGTTTACAAAGTCGAAGACAAAGTGGAAAACAGAACTGCTCAGCCTGCCCTCGCTGTTCTGTAACATGAAGACAAAAGGTTATTTGAAAAAGGGTGACAGACCTTTTTCTTATATCAAAATAGGCCTTTACAAGGAAGAAAGATGCAAAGTTGACATTCCTAAATTAGTTAAAGGCAATGCAACAGTAGACAAAGTAAAAAGACAAAAGTTCTGCACATATGAAGACAAGTCTGCTTTTCAGAAAAGTGCAGAAAAAGTTCTGTTGTCTTTTCAACAAGACTTCTCCTTTTTCATTCCGTCCAATGATGATGTATCTCTTAGATCCTCTGAATGAGTATAAAAGGAAGCTTCTAAGGACAGAAAGAAGTGTGAAGAAAGCTAAGTGCTGAAACCAAGAGTGAACGTGCAAGTGTGTTTTTCATGCATGCAAGCCTGCTGTGTAATTCAGTATCTGTGTGTCTAAGCTGCTTTACATAAGCTGTTCCCTTAAGTCTTGTAAACACAGTGAGTGCTTCTTAGTGAGTGTATTCATTGTATACTAGTTTGAGTTTGTCTTAGACTAGTGAACATACTGTTGTATCTATCATCTCAGCTTGAACTATTCCGCATTCAAGCTTGTTTGTAATTAACAAATTGTTGATAATACATACAAACATTGAGAAATAGTGTCATACTGTGTGTCGTTTTTAGAAAGTTGTCTTTTCCCCCCCCCCTACCCAGCTTAACGCTATATACTTTGGGAACCTTCGGGGCCCTACCCTGGGTTTCTCAGCGCCGTTTCGCATGTGGTTCCCTCCACGCTGCTACTGACCTTCACCCCCGTTTCCAGGGCCCACCCCGTGACATGACATCGCCTTGTTGATTCTCTACCCCTGGCATCTCTGGGCCACCCTCCCCCCTTTCCTCCTCCCCCTTTCTGCCTGGTTGGCCGTGCCGCCTGCTTCTCATCTTTAGCGCCTCTGGTTGTACACCTACCCGCGCTCGTGATGGCGATTCGGCCCTCTGTGATATCAGTCCCTTGTTCTTCACCCTCAACTATCCCATCAGCAGGTATTGCCGAGCTG